>JAPYYM010001010.1:0-13997 GCA_028534135.1 Potos flavus | reverse complement strand
TCCCCATCCCCACCACTCCTAACTCTTTGTCATTCTTCTCTGCTTTATCTTTCTCCCAGGCACTCATCATCACTTCACTTACTTCTTATATATTTTACTTATTTACTGCAGATTCCAAAGAGGATTAAGCTTCATGAGAAAAAGAATTTGTCGTGTTAACCCCTATATGCTTAATACTCTAGAACAGTGCTTGACATATATTGCAGGCATTCATTCACTAAGAAATACTAATATGCAATAGATAAAAAAAAATGCTCAAACTCACTAGTAATCAACAAAATATAAATTAAACAAAAATGAGATGCTATTTCATCTGCAAACATTATTAATTTTTGGCAAGGATGCGGAGACCAAAACCAGTTCTCGGCCCCAGAGGCAGTACACAGCCGCACAAGAGCTTTGGAAAGCCCTCAGGCAGTATCAAGAACAGGTACACAGGGGCAATCTTAAGGTTCAGCAATTTCACTACTGTATGCCAAATTTCCTAGTGTACACCAAAAAAATTATCACGGGCACTCAAGGTCACACAATTTGTAGAAGTAAAAAATCTGAGTAATTCAAATATCTATCAGTAGGAGAACAGATAAGTAAAATGGGTAATAGTCATCTGATAAAAACCATTCATCAGTTGAAAGAATGAGACAAATTTCCATGTTTTAACATAGATCTAGAAAGCAAAATATACAGTGTAAAAATAAATTTTAAGGTTAAATTCAGTATTATTTTATATAAGGAAAAATAAAATCATATATAAAATAACCATCATTATATATAATAAAAACAAAAGCATAGATGGATATACAGCAAATTTATGATAGTAGTTACTTCTAAGAAGGAAAAAAAATAGAATTGGGAAATAGGACGTAGGGGATTCCAAATTTATCTTTGATATAATTCTCTCTTCCTAAAAACATGGTAGAAAAAGTTAATATCTATTCACTTGGAATGAATTTATTATATTACCTTATTATGTTATCTCATTATTCTATTATCTTCTCTAGTTTTCTGTATTAAAATTTTTCAATAAATAATAAGACTGATAACTTTATTAAGTCTTTAACAATTATAGTACATAAATACCAACCTAAGCAAATAGGGAAATTAAAAAGATTAGTAATAATCCATTCCCTACTCTCAATTATAGATATGTTCAGTCATTTCATAGTACATAATCTGAGACCACTCACAAATTATGTTGGCCTTCACAAGCAGGTTTTTACTTAGAGGAAATAAGGAAAAGTCAATAGGAAAAAAAAAAAAATCTGTGAAACTTAATAGTCATGGTTATCATAACTTTCCCTGTTCAAAATGTAACACACAGATTGAATTACTATTTACAAAAGACTCAGAGGTTCAAGTTCCTTTTACTATAATAACCAGAAAGAATGGATCCATAAGTCCTGCTAGTTGAGCAATCTTCTATATTTTTACATTTTGATAAAGTCACTATTGATGATACATTCTGGAAACTTAAGAAAAAATCCACTAAGAGGAGGAAGCAAAGCAATCATGAAATTTAGGATGAAGAATAACTTCTTTTAAGAATGACTTGAAACTTTACTGTTTTATCAAAGTCACAAGAAAAACAGAAGATTTCTGATATAAATATACTAAATAAGAGAATATTTTTTAAACTTGCCTTAGCGTGCTGTTAACTGCTCCCAGTTTATTAGCTTGCTCACAGTCTTCTAATTCTTTGGTATTGTTTGCCACTTTCAAGTACTGAAAGGAAGTACATAGTAGGTTTAGTAATAACTATTACCTTTCTCTTCAAGTTCCATTGGCAATCTGTCAATGATGACACAGATACATCCTATTATCAAAGTCTCTCACATATGTAAGAAATAGAAATCAAAATGAGTCACAAATTCCCACCAACTAAACTAGACATTAAAAACAATTAGCACTGGTACGTTGGTGATCATGTAAACTAAGAAAACCCTCTTGGGAAAGCAATTTGACAATACTTATCTAGAGTTGTAAAAATGAATAAACCCTTGAACCAACAGTCTTACAACTGAAACCATATCCAAAGCAACACTTAAGAACAAAACCAAAAATGAAGTACAACCACTTTAGAAAGTATTTGGTACTATCTCATCATGTTAAGATAGGCATAATCAATGGCCGGCCCAGCAACCTTACTTCTAAATATCTACCTAGGAAAACTCTTACATGTGTACACAATGAGACAAAGGATGAAAATGCTGATACATTACTGTTTGTAATAGCAAAAAACTCAAAACAATTGAAATGACCATCAACAGAGGAAGAGCTAACCAATGAGATACTCATACAATGGAGTACTACACAACTATTAAAATTAACAAAGCTACATATATCAACAGAGACAAAATTTTAAAAGCATAATGCAGAATAAAAAATAACAGAAAAAATATTTTTAAAATAAAAAAATAAGGTAATCTTAATGTTTTAAAACTTCATATTAAAAGTTACTTGTGGATACACGTACAATAGAAGTGGAAAAGTAAGAAGTATCACAGAAGGATACACATCAATTTCAAAAAAGTGGCTATCTCTGGGGAGGGAGGAAACAGAATGGGATTGGGAAGAAGTCTAGAAGGGAGGTCAAATGTCTCTAGCATTTTTTTAATTTAGATCTGAAACAAAAATAAATAAAGGAGAGTGAACACAAACAAAAGACCACATGGGGGGAAATACAAAAAGAAAATAGAGGAAGCAGAGAGAGAGGGTACGATGATCTTTATTATGTGTACACGATAGTGAAAAACTAGAAGTAAACTGTTATCTAAAAACATGCACGGCTAACTAAATGATGACATGCTTATAAGAAGAAAAGGGTAATCTTTAACACAGGACAATTTTAATGCCATTTAAAAGTACTATGCTCCAAACACCTTGATAACTGTGTACCCTATACAGTATAGACCTGAAAATGACAGGTTGACTAGTTGAAACACAAGACTAAAAATACATGCATGATAAAACACCTGTTGCACAAGGCCATCTGATACTGTAGTTATACTACACTACTATAGTTCTTCTAGAGAAAACAGAATTGAAGTATCTCAAAAGAAACTACATAATTTAACTGTAAAAACATACAAGCTCTCTGCCTGCGGCAAGAATTAGAAAGGTGGGACTGTGGGGCAAAATGTGCCCACCGCTAACTATCTCCAGTACAGTTCTCTTCCGCAACCACCGTCAAGCAGTAAATGATAAGTTTCACAATGTAAAGCAAAAATATTCAAGGAAGAAAAATGACTCACCTTATTAGAACTCCCAGCTTTAATTCCGACTGGAATTTTGCTCTTAAAAGAATAGCAACAAGAAAAATTTAGGAAGTTATCTTCAATTTTTCTTGAGATTTCTTCACAAATTAGTAATGCCACTGCTCAAATACAAAGGCTATTTTATTCTATGATGAAAAAATGAACATTCATTCAAATTCTGTTTTCATACTATCTCTTTAAGATAAACGGTAAAGAATTATATGAATTTACAGATTTGTAAATCATAATTTAGCAAACTGAATGACATATACAAAATAACAGCATCAAAATCAGCTATAATTTAAACTCTCAATGCAGTATGGAACAGCTTACATAATTTTTAGGTTAAAAAAACTGACAAAAATCACTTTTCCATATACTTTCTTACCACAGAAACAGAAGCTCTAAAAACTTTCAAAGTTCTTTGAAAATTTTTATGCTCAATCTTAATTTCTGCTCTAAACTGACATTTAAAGTGAAGGCAGTTTGGGATTAATACCAAAAGAATTAGTTCCTTGGTCCATAGGATTCACCCAGGGTTTACCAATCTAGGTAATCAGGGTTTACTAATAGAAAATCCACACGTCCAGCTTTCTGTTCTACAAAGCCAATACTTAGTTCTAGGCTTTAATAAACAAATCTAGAAATCATTGTAACTGGTTTATCGGACACAATTTTAAACAAAAAAAATCATATCTGAAAGCAGAAAATCACAGGTTGATCCTCTAATCAATCTAGGGGACTGATTTCCAACATCTGAATCTATGGTATAGCAAAATACCTATTAAAATATTCTCATGTGTCATAAATTTTAACATAGGTAAATTTAGCCAAATATTCAGAATAAATATTTTCCTGTCAGGTGGAAGAATAATGATGATGATGATAAGAGATATTTCTCTTATCAATAAAAAGATTAAGAGATTAAAACGTTACTTGCTGCCAGTATTTTATTATTTTAGTATTTGCTAATACATCTAACAACGCAAAAGAGACTATAAAATTCAAGTCAAATCTAACAGCCACGCACCTGAATTTAAAATGTGGAAGAAATACTAACCAAAAGTAACAGCTGGCTACAGTGTGTCCTCTGACCAGTATAGTATAATGTGCTAAATCAAAATCTTTAGCAGCTTTTTTAAAGGTTTGATGCTAAACACAATAACTTGACTTATGCAAATCTTAGTAACAAGCCTTTTAGAAATACTGGGGTAGGCGTCACAGATGATTGTCACGAATAACACATAGCAATCACAGAACAGAATTATTAGAAGTAATGATAAATGTAAAACTAATAACTAAATCAAGCATGAAATAAACCTAGCTGGGATTGAGGCTGGGAAGATGACAGGGCAGGAGGACCCTAGGCTCACCTCATCCCATAGATACAACTAGAAAACAAAAACATCACACAAATAATCCAGAAAACAACCCAAAGACTGCCAGAACAAACTCCACAACTAAAGGCAGAGAAGAGGCCTTTGGGTAGGAAGGGTAGAGATGCAGCGGGGAACAAACAGGCTTTGGCTGTCCACAGTCAAGAGCTGGAGGCATGGAGAAGGGTGAGAAACAGACTATCACACCTGCACAGGGAAGACCAATCCCCATAACTTTTGGTCTTGAAAGCCAGAGGGTCCAAATTTCAGGAGTTCCTACAACCAGTGGGACTTGAAGCCTGGAATTTTAAAAATCAGCAGCTCTACTCTGGAGCCGAAAGACATTAGGAAGCAGAGTTCCTGCCCTTAAAAAAGACAGCAGGGGAAAAAAAAAAAAAAAAAGACAGCAGGACAAACAGTCCAGGTAGCTACAGCAGCATAGAAGCAGCAATTTGAAAAACCCCTAGGGCATATGGGAGGGAGACTTACTTACTAATCTCAGAGCATGTCCAGAAAGACAGGGATCACAGGGAGACCCCTCCAGGAACAAAGGAGGAGGCAGGCACCATTTCCCTCACCCCTGCACCCCCACCCCCAGCATAAACACATAGGCACATGGGAACCAGCACTTTGCAACACTTCCTAGCTAAATTGCTTACACTGAGCCCCACCCACCCACACTTGGTAAGATCCTCTTTTCAACACATTTGCCTCAGTTCTGGCTTTGGATCCCCTCCCACAGAAGACCAGTATAAACATCACACCAACACAGCTTCTCCCTACCCACACGTTTTGCAGGGCCTCAGTCAGGGCAGCTGTGGACCTTGCAGAAGCTCAAGGCACACCCTGTTAAAACTGGTACCCCGCCCACACAGCCTTCCATCCACCAGTGCAGGAAACAGGTCTCATTTCACAAACAGACCAGCACACACCTTGTTAAAATGTGCAGGACCCCAGCGGGGGACCAAACACAGCCCACAACAAGCTAAGAGCCTCTGCAGACAAATGGACTAAAGGAAAAACTGGCCAGGACACAAGAGCAGAGCATATGCAACACACAGGAAACAGACCCTGAAGTGCCAGGTTCTGGAGAATACAGGACAACTGTACCACAGGCACTATAGGACCTCTTCTTCAAAAGACCATGACCTTCAAGAGGAGGACACAGAGCTGACTTTGCTAACACACAGAAACAGATACAGAGAATCAGACAAAATGAGATGAGGAATATGTCCCAAATGAAAGAACAGGACAAAACCACAGCAAGAGACCAAAGTGAAATGGATATAAGTGTTATGACTGATAGAAAATTTAAAGTAATGATCATAAACATACTCACTGGGCTTGAGAAAAGAGTGGAGGACATCAGTGAGACCCTTACACAGAAATAAAAAAGAACACATCAGAGATGAAGAACACAATAAATGAAATAAAAATACACTAAATGGAATAAATAGTAGGGTAGAGGAAACAGGCAAATGAAATAACAACCTGGAAGACAGAGTAATGGAAAGTAATCAAGCTGAGCATGTGAGAGAAAAAAAAGTTATACAACATGAGAATAGACTTAGGGAACTCAGTGACTCCATTAAGTGTAATAACATTCAAATTACAGGGATCCCGGAAGAAGAAAAAGAAGAGAACAGAAATTTTATTTGAAGAAATAATAGCTAAAAACTTCCTGAATCTGGGGAAGGAAACAGATATTGAGATCCAGGAGGCACAGAGACCACCCCTCCCACCCCATCCCCCCCCACCCCCTACCCCCCACCACAAAATCAACCCGAGGTGATCCACACAAAGACACATAGTAATTAAAATAGCAAAAAGTAGCGATAAAGAAAAAAATTTTAAAAGCAGCAAGAGAAAAGAAAACTGTTACATACAAGGGGAAACCCCATAAAGCTATCAGCTGATTTTTTTTTAGCAGAAACTTTGTAGGCCCGTAGAGACTGGCATGATATATTTAAAGTGCTGAAAAGAAAAATCTGCAGCCAAGAATACTCTATCTAGCAAGCCCATCATTCAGAATAGAAGGAAAGATAAAGAGCTTCTCAGACAAACAAAAACTAAAGGAGTTTATGACTACTACGCCAGCCATACAACAAATGTTAAAGGGGACTCTTTGAGTGGAAAGAAAAAACCATAAGAGTAGGAAAAGTAGGAAACATAAAAGCAGTAGAAATAAGTATATCTGTAAATCTCAGTCAAGAGATTCACAAAGGATATAAAATATGACTCCATATGCCCAAAATGTTAGGCAGAAAGGAATAAAGAATGGGTTCAAACTTAAGTGACCATCAACTTAACGTAGACTGCTATATGCAGAAGATGTTATATACAAACCTAATGGTAACCACAAATCAAAAACCAGCAATAGATATGCAATAAATTAAGAGAAAGGAATCCAAGTATATCACTAAAGAAAGCCAAAACCCCACAAAAAAGAGCAGGAAAAGGATCAGAGAAAAACTACAAAACAATCACAAAGCAAGTAACAACTTGGTAATAAATTTATATCTACCAATAACTACTTTGAATGTAAATGGACTAGACACTTTAATTCAAAGACATAGGGTAGATGTCTTTGGATTACAGAGTGGATAAAAAAACAAGATCCATCTATAATGCTGCCTACAAGAGACTCACTTCAGAACTAAAAACAAATGCAGATTGAAAGTAAGAGGATGAAGAAAGATTTGTCATCCAAATGGATGTCAAAAGAAAGCCAGAGTAGAAATACTTGTATCAAACAAAACAGGCTTTAAAACAAAGACTGTGGGGCGCCTGGATGGCTCAGTGGGTCATGATCTCAGGGTCCTGGGACCAGGCCCTACATCGGGCTCTCTGCTCAGCGGGGAGCCTGCTTCCCCCTCTCTCTCCTCCTGCCTCCCTGCCTACTTGTGATCTCTTTCTCGCTGTCAAATATCTTCTCCCATTCTGTGGGTTGCCTGTTTGTTTTGTTGACTGTTTCCTTTGCTGTGCAGAAGCTTTTTATCTTGATGAAGTCCCAAAAGTTCATTTTCACTTTTGTTTCCTTTGCCTTCAGAGACATATCCTGAAAGAAGCTGCTGTGTCGGATGTCAAAGAGGTTACTGCCTATGTTCTCCTGTAGGATTTTGACAGATTCCTGCCTCACGTTCTCGCTGTCAAATAAATAAATAAAATCTTTTAAAAAATAAAATAAAATAAAGACTGTAACAAGAGATAAAGAAGAACACTATACAATGATGAAGGGGAGAATCCAACAAGAAGATATAACAATTATAAATATTTATGCACCCAACATGGGAGCACCCAAATACACAGTTAACAACAAACATAAAAAAAAATCTAATCCCTAGGAATACAATAACAATAGGGGACTGTAACACCCCTCTTACATCAATGGGCAGAAACAGAAAATCAACAAGGAAACAATGGCTTTGAATGACACACCGGACCAGATGGATTTAAAAGATCTTTTCAGAACATTCCATCCTAAGACAGCGATACGTATTCTCTGCAAGTGCACACAGAACATTTTCCAGAACAGATCACATATTAGCCCATAAAACAAGCCTCGACAAAGTCAAGAAGACCAAGGTCATACCATGCATCTTTTCTGACCACAACACTATGAAACTGGAAGTCAACCACAAGAAAAAATCTGAAAAGAGCACAAATTCATAGAGGTTAAATAACACGCTACTGAACAATGAATGAGTCATCCAAGACATCAAAGAAATAAAAAATTACACAGAAACAAATGAAACTGAAAACACAATGGTCCAAAATCTTGGGGATGGAGCAAAAGCAGTTCTAAGAGGGAAGTTTAGAGCAATACAGGCCTACCTCAAGAAGCAGGAAAAATCTCAAACAACCTAAATTTACATATAAAGGAGCTACAAAAAGAATAACAAAACCCAAAACCAGCAGAAGGAAGGAAATAATAAAGATTAGAGCACAAGTAAATGATACAGAAAATCTTTTAAAAACAAAACAGAAGAGATCTATGAAATCAGGAGCTAGTTCCTAGAAAAGATCAACAAAATTAATAAACCTCTAGCCAGGCTCATTAAAAAAAAAAAGGGAGCAAGGGAAAGAGAGAGGACCCAAACAAATTGCAAATGAAAGAGAATAACAACAGACACCACAGAAATACAAGCAACTATAGGAGAGTATTACAAAAAATTATATACCAAAAAACTGGACAACCTAGAAGAAATGGACAAATTCCTAGAAACATATAATCTATCAAAACAGCAACAGGAAAAAAGAACATTAAAACAGACTGATAACCAGCAATGAAACTGAATCAGTAATCAAAAAATTCCCAACAAACAAAACTCCAGGACCAGATGGCTTCATAGGCAAATTCTACCATACATTCCAAGAAGAGTTAATACCTATTCTTCTCAAACTATTTCAAAAAAATAGAAGAGAAAGGAAAATTTCCAAATTCATTCTCTCAGGCCAGTATTATCCTGATACCAAAACCAGATAAAGACCCCATTAAAAAACAGAACTACAAAAAAATAATAAAAATATTTTTTTAATTAAAAAAAAAGACCACTACAGGCCAACACCTCTGATCAACATAGATGCAAAAATCCTCTACAAAATACTAACAAACCAAGTACAATCCATCAAAAAAAAAAAAATCATTCACCATGATCAACCTTTACCATCAGTTTGCAAGGGCAGTTCAATATTTGCAAATCAACCAGTGTGATACATCGTATCAGTAAGAGAAAGGAAAAGAACAGTTGGATTTCGACAGATGCAGAAAAACCATTCAATAAAATACAGCCTCCATGCATGATTAAAAACCCTCAACAAAGTAGGTTTAGAGGAAACATACCTAGACGATAATAAAGGCCTTATATAGAAAACCCATTATACTTATATACCTTATATAGAAAACCCATTATACTCAATGGGGGAAAAAAAAAATAGGGGGAAAAAAAAAATAGGGGAAAAACTTCCTCTAAGGTCAGGAAAAGGACACAGATATCTACTCTCACCATTTTATTCAACATAGCACTGGACGTCCTAGCCACAGCGTTCAGACAACAAAAAGGAATAAAAGGTAACCAAACTGGTAAAGAAGAAGTCAAACTTTCACTATTTGCAGATGACATGATAGTCTATGTAGAAAACCCTAAAGACTCCACCAAAAGACTACTAGATCTAAAAATGAGTCAGCAAAGTTTCAGGACATAAAATCAATGTACAAAAATCTGTTGCATTTCTATACACTAATAAGGAAGTAGCGGAAAGAGAAATTAAGAAAGCAATCCTATTTACAACAGTCCCTAAAATAATAAAACAGCTACAGATAAGCATAGCAAAAAGGTGAAAGACCTGATTGTGAAAACTATGAAATACTGATGAAAGAAGCTGAAGATGACACGAAGAAATGGAAAGACATTCCATGCTCATGGATTATGAGAATATTGTTAAAATGTCTATACTACCCAAAACGAGCTACACATTTAATGCAATCCCTATCAAAATACCAACAGCATTTTTCATAGAACTAGAAAAAACACATCCTAAAATTTGTATGGAACCACAAAAGACCCCAAATAGCCAAAGCAATCTGGAAAAAGAAAATCAAAACTGGAGGGAACACTATTCCAGATTTCAAATTATATTACAAATCTGTAGTAATCAAAACGGTATGGTACTGGCACAAAAATAGACACTAAGATCAACAGAACAGAATACAAAGCGCAGAAATAAACCTACAATGCTGTCAATCTTTGACAAAGGAGGCAAGAATATTTAATGGGAAAAAGTCTCTTGAACAAAAGGTAACTGCATGGCTACATGCAAAAAAATGAAACGGGACTTCTTACACTGCACACAAAAACTCAAAATGGGTTAGGCACCTAAATGTGAGACCTAACACCATAAAATTCCTAGAAGAGAGCACAGGCAGTAATTTCTCTGATGCTGACCATAGCAATATCTTTCTAGGTATGTCTCATGAGGCAAGTGAAACAAAAGCAAAAATAAACTATTGAGATGACACTAAAATAAAAAGCTTCTGCACAGCAAAGGAAACAACCAATAAAGCTAAAAGACAACCTAACTGGGAGAAGATATTTGCAAATGACATACCCAATTAAGGGTTACTATCCAAATTATATAAAGAACTTATACAACTCGACACCAAAAAGTCCCAAATAATCCAATTAAAAAATGGGCAGAAGACATAAACAGACATTTCTCCAAAGACGACATCCACATGGCCAACAGATACATGAAAAGATGCTCAACACCACTCATTATCAGGGAAATGCAAATCAAAAACACAATGAACTAACACCTCACAACTGTTAGAATGACTAAACTCGAAAACTCAAGAAACAAGTGTTGGCTAGGATGTGAAGAAAAAGTAACACTCGTGCACTTTTGGTGGGAATGCAAAATGGTGCAGCCACTGTGGAAGACAGCATGCGGGTTCCTTGAAAAATTAAAAACAAAACTACCCTACGATCCAGAAATTGCACTACTAGGTATTTACCCAAAGAACACCAAAACACTAATTCGAAGGGATATATACACCCCTATGTTTATAGCAGCATTATTTACAAGAGACAAACCATGGAAACAGCCTAAGTGTCCATCAACAGATGAATGGATAAAGAAGATGTGGTGTGTATATATATACAATGGAAAATTATTCAGCCATAAAAATGTATGAAGTCCTGCCATTTGCAAAAACATGGGTGGATTCAGAGAGTATAATGCTTAGGGAAACAAGCCAGTCAGAGAAAGAGAATAACCATACTATTTCACTCATATGTGAAATTTAGGAAGCAAAACAAATACAGGAACGAAAGAGAGAGAGACAAACCAAAACAACAAACCCTTAACTAGAGAACAAAGAGATGGTTACCAGAGAGGAGGTAGGAGGGGGCAATGGCTGAAACAGGAGAACTGCATTAAGAGTGCACTTATCTTGATGAGCACGGAGTAATATATGAAACTACTGAATCACTATTTTGTACACATGAAATGAATAGAACACTGTATTTTAACACTTTTTTTTAGCTATATAGCACATTATTAAGTCATTCAGCAACATATGACTAAGGTCCATAGATTAAATGTTTGTATTATAATTAATGTTAATTTCCTGATTTTGTTAATTAATTGTGGTTACATAAGAGAATAATTTTGTTTTTAAGGAAACACAAGTAATTTAGGGGTATCACCTTGTTAGTAATTTACACCTAAATAGTTCAGAAAATATTAACATGTACATATACAGAGAACAATAAAGCAAACGTGATAAACATTTAGGGAATCTGAATAAAAATAAATAAGGACTGTTGGTATTATTCTCCCAATTTTTCTCATAGGTCTGAAATTATTCAAACTAAAAAGTTAAAAAAAAGTTTTATTCTAAAAGGAAAATGAAGAGAATTTTTTAAATTGTCCCTTAGAAAGGACATTGGTTAAGATGATTTTTTCCCATTTTTAAGGATAACAAACTAGATTAACTGATTAGGTAAAAAAAAGTAAGAAGGGAAATGAAAACAGAGTTTATAATGAATTACTGTTTAAGAAGAATTATGGTACGTGTCAAAAAACAAAGTCTAGATTTTGCCTGAGGAGGGAGGGCAAGATGGTGGAGAAGTAGGAGACCCTGTTACAACTGGTCCCCTAAAGTGAGCTGGATATATACTAGAACACGCTAAACACCCATGAAATTAGCCTGAGAAGTAAGATTTTTCACTTCCGGATCTCTACAGGAGCAGAAGGCAGCAGAAGAGAGGTAAAGCAGAGTGGGAACATGCAAACCTATATCGAAGGATAAACAGAAGGGGGAGGGAGCCACCAGAAGCAACCCAAGGACAGTAATACCCCAAAGGAAAGTGCCCTGTGTTGTGGACCAGCATTAACTTAGAGTCCGGTTCAAAACACTTAAAAAAGAGCAAAAGATCTTAAGGAGCAACTAGTGAAAGCGGGTGGTCATGGGCACGGACCTAAGCCCACGTTCCCAGGAAGGACACCAACCACGTCAAAGAGAGATGGCGGGGAGGTCCAGTCCGTGGTTCATGAACCTGCAGCATTCCACCCCTTGCACCATTTAGAGGGTGGGGCGCACTCCTGCAAGCGCCTTAGAGAGCCTGGTGAGGTCCACGAGCTTGCAGCTTCTCTCTGTTTATAGCACTCCGTGGACCTGATGCACCATGGCAAACCCCTGAGAGACCCGGTGGGAGCCCTAGCCTGCAGTCTCTAGGACCGCGGGACATCCGCCGCCTGCCGCAGGGTCTGGGCGCTCCCAGCCGGTGCCAGAGAGACGGCGGACACTTGGGACAGGAATCTCAGCACACCCGGCGTGGGCCAGGAGCCCGGACAGCAGTCGGGGCAACAGCAGCCACCAGAAGCGAGTTTCCTAGACCTCTCGGCTTTGGTCGCTCGAGGGTGCAGAGGCTATTGAGGGCCTCTTGGGGCCACTGAGACGGTGGCTGGGGGTGCGCACCACAAGTGGCAGGCTGTGGTGTGAGCAGAGCTTGCAGAAGGGAGACAGTAAATTCTGGACCACCCAGAGGGGAGCTGACTGAGGCTTCTCTGTAACGCAGAGGTCGGGGCAGGGGCAGACTCCTTGCTTGGACTCTCTGAAAAGGCAAAAAATCTGCAAAAGAGTGAAAACCTCCAGAGAGCAGAAGCCTGAAAAACTGTTTTCCACAGAGCCCAGCCCCTTGATTGCGGGGGCAGGGCGACTCAACCCAAGCAAGACTGACTAGAAAACAATGTGACAGTCTCCTCCCCCAGAAGACAACCCAAAAAACAAGAGGAAAACAACCACAGGGTCCCCATAAAAATGTAAAACCCCAAAATCAGGGGAAATCAATATATTAAGCTCCTGATAATACCCTAAGAACTGTATATTTCATAGATACAAGTTTTTTTTCGTTCTTTCTTATTTTTTTTTTCACTCGTTCTCATGTTTCTCGGTTTTTTAAAATTTTTTTTAAACTACTTAACATTACATCTAGAGGCTTAATACAATGTATGGAGGAGTTAGAACCACCCTCCAATCTTATACATCTGTCAGTGTTTCTACGTATTTGCTTTTGTTCTGGTATTATATAAATCTTATTCTTGAGGTTCATTCTGACTAGGTTCTTTTATTTCCTGTCATATACTTTTGTCATATATTTCCTTACGTTTGTTCGTGTTCGTTTATATACCTTATAAATCTTATTTTTGGGGCCCATTCTGGATGGGATCTCTTTTTTTCTCTTTCTCACTCGCTTTTCTTATCTTTATTCTTTCTTTTTGGTGGCGAATTCCAATTGCTCCAAAAACTTCCAGGGTGCACCCTGCCTGGATTCTGGGTGATATATTCAGCTATACATCCTCT
>JAPYYM010000101.1:115-24492 GCA_028534135.1 Potos flavus | reverse complement strand
CAAACTCCTGCCGGGATTTTTACCAGAATTGCATTGAAGCTATAGATCAATTTAGTAAGAATGAGTTTTCTTACAGTACTGAGAGTTCCCACTCACATTTACCCCCGTGTTTAGTTAAGTATTCTTCTGCTCTCATTAACTTATGGTATTTTGTGTAGATAGTTCATACATATTTCATTAGGTTTGCTCCCAAGTACTTGATGCTTTGGATGATATTTTTAAATGTTCTCTGTTTGTGGGGGCACCTGGGTGGCTCAGTTGGGTAAATGGCTGACTTCAGCTCACGTCATGATCTCAGGGTCCTGGGATCGAGCCCCACATTGGGCTCCCTGCTTGGTGTGGAGTCTGTTTGAGATTCTCTCTCCCTCTCCCTCTACCGTTCTTCCCCCAACCCTGTCTCTCTCAAATAAATAAATAAAATCTTTTAAAAAATAAAATAAAATGTTCTCTATTTTTATTTTATTATCACTGGTTTCTGGTATACTTAGAATAGAGTTGGTTTTGTATATTGACCTTTATCCAGGAATCTTTCTAGATGTACTTAATAATTTTAATATTTTTTGTAGGTTTGGATTTGGATCCAAATCCATTGGATTTTCTATATACACAGTCATTTTGTCTATGAATATCAACCCTTTTGATACTCATATTCATTATTCCTTTCAATCATTTTATCCTTTATTGCTTTTCTCTTGGCTTGCTTCACTTGCTGGTGCTGACTGGGAGTGCCAGTAGAGAATATTCTTATCTTATTCCTGACCTCAGAGGGAAAGAATGCCATGTTCCATGTGATATTTGTTGTAGGGACATTTTTTTAAAGATTTTATTTTATTTATATGAGAGAAAGAGAGAACAAGTGGGGGGGGGAGGGGCAGAGGCAGAGGGACAAGCAGACTCCCCGCTGAGCAGGGAGCCTGACGTGGGGCTTGATCCCAGGACCCTAAGATCATGACCTGAGCTGAAGGCAGACACTCAACCGACTGAGTCACCCAGGAGTCTAAGGGACTTTTTTTTATATGGATGCCTTCTATCAGATTAAGAAAGTTCCCTTCTATCCCTATTTTGCTAAGAGTTTCTTTTCATGGATTCATGTTGAGTTTCATCAAACGTTTCTTTTTGTGCGTGCTGAGATGATAGCATGATTTTTCTGTTTTGTTCTAATAACGTGATGAACTGAGTTTGTTGCCTGGCAAACTGGGGACACCCCAGGCCCTGAGGCCTCAACCCAGCCCGTCCCAAAGATGTCACCAAAGGTTCTTGGTCTCATGATGAGAAAGAATTCAAGGACAGACACATCACACTCTTGAGATGTGAGAGTGGGTGAGTGAGAGAGAGAAAGAGAGAGAGAGAGAGAGAGAGAGAGAGAGAGAGCGCTGCATGCCCTGTGGTTGGGATTCTGTCCTTTATGGACAGTTGTTAACTAGGGGGAGGTGTATTTGTTACTTAGGGTGGCAACTTCTTAGGAGCAGGGATTGGGCCCTTTCTTCCTTATTTGATCAGGGGTCTCCTGTCATGGCAGCCACCATCTTAGGCCTCTCTGGTTTGATCCAGCTTCTTGAGGAGGGCTGCCCCTACGGCCATCTCATTCGACCATCCCCATAGCTGGCCATGACTCCTCATGGCCGGCCTCCAGGTACCCTGTTATAACCTAACTACCTGCCTACACCAATAAGTTGGTTGAAGTTCAAGTGTTAAACCAGCCTTGCATTTCCTGAATAAGCCTAACTAGGTCCCGATATCCTTTTTGTGTAGAACTAGGTTTGGTTCACTGAGATATTGTCAGGACCTCGCTATGCTTATGAGAGAGATCAGCTATAATTTTTCTTTCTTACAGTGTCCTTTTCAGGCTTTAGTATCAGGGTTATATTGAACTTCCTACAATGAGTGGGGAAGTGCTCCCCTTCTTTGCTATTCTCTGGAAGAGTATAATATGAGACTGGTTAATTCTTCCTTAAATTTTGTTGAATTCTGAAGCCTTCTAAGTCTGGAGCTTGCTTTGTAAGACAGTTTTTAATTATAGATTCATTTTTTCTTTTTACATTGGGCTATGAAGATTTTCTATTTCTTATTTGGGCAAGAGTCAAACCCTGGTCTGGCTAAACCCAGTCCACACGGAGCCAGAGAAGACTGGCTGGGGTTGGGGGGGGCACCCGAGTCGGCGGCCTGCCTTGGCATGGTGTTGCCTTCAGAAGAAATGCCAGTCTGAC
Source organism: Potos flavus (assembly GCA_028534135.1). Classification (NCBI taxonomy): domain Eukaryota; kingdom Metazoa; phylum Chordata; class Mammalia; order Carnivora; family Procyonidae; genus Potos; species Potos flavus. Next base: position 22,285 of record JAPYYM010000101.1, on the reverse strand, counting down.
ACACAGAAAGAATTGAGAAGCGATTTAAATCGTTACGCCAGTTGATCCGGGAATGCCAAAGCAGAGAGGGTATTTCTATTCCTACACACAGTGCAACTTCCTGCAGCTCTCCCTCTGCTCCGTCTCGCCCAGGAACCCTCGTCGCGGCACGGCGGTGGCCCCAGCTCTCTCCTAAATTCCAGAAGCTCCCTCCTGCCCGGCCGCCTTCTATGTCTATTGTGCTCTCTTCCAGGAGGATCTGCGTGGCTTTGTCCTTGTGATTTAATTAAGCCAAGCGCAGTCTCCTTGCTTCCCCGTTCGCACCCACTACTCAATGGCGTTCGGCTAGCAGACTGAGGCTGGCAGGAAAAGCTCTGAGATTCCTCCCGACTAGCCCTCTTGTCCGCTACGAAGGCGTGGATCGGTTGAGTTTTCCTGCTACAGTGGCCCGCAGAGCAGCTCCGTCACAGTCACCTGGCTCTTCCGCCCAGACGCGCACCCTGGACCCCCAGGCCAACGGCATCAGACCCTGTGGGGCGGCCCCCGGGAGCCCGTTTGCAGCAGGCAGTGAGAGGGGTGGGGCATCACTGGGCGAAGTGTTGTTTGTGGGCTCGGGCCGGTTGGCCAAAGCCTCGTACTCCACCTTCTCTTCTTCGAAGGCCCAGAGACACACTTGGCAAGGCCCCGTGCCCACATGGGGAGCGCTGGGACGTAGCTTATTTTCACGGCAGAACTTTCTGGAGAGATGGTGCCCGAACCACCACCCCACAGCCCGGCGACAGCCCTCCCCGTACCTCTGTGGCGTGTGTGCCTGGTGCTGCCTGGGGTTCCCGCCATCCCCAGCACCCTCCGGGAGCCCTCCCTGCTCTGCCCTCACGCACAGTCCTATGCGAGGACAAGCAGTGGAAGGAACAGGAGAATTTGTGCACACGCCCAGCCTCCCGACCTCCAGCCGGCCCGTGTGCCTGCCTGCCTCCCGCTTCTTCTCGCACCCGGACCACGCCTGGAGGAAGACAGGCTCGGGCCTCGCCTGCTGTCCAGGGCACGGAGGCCGCCCCCCGGGAGAGCTGCTGGGTCTCAGTGGGCCGTGGTGTCCTCCTCAAAACAGCTGTAAGTCATGTATCCTCCAAGTATATAAGCTGAATCATGCTAGAGCGAAGTCTGTAAAAACGAAATAATTTCAGCAGATAAAGTACCCACAGAGCGCAGAGCGTCCATTCAGGTGAAAGTCCCGGCTTGGAACTGCAGAGGCCCTTTCCCCCAACGTGGGATGCGGCACTCGCTGTTCTAACACAACCTAGGGTCCTGAAGGGCAGGTCCCCACCTGTCCACTGCCCCCACCAAAGGGGACTTGTGACCCAGTCACCAGTGACGAAGTCACAGCTTTCATCTCAGGGAGAAGGGTCATGTGACAGGATCTCCTATTCGTCATTGTCACCATTGGGGGCAGAGGCGAGGAGCACATCCCCGTGAGTGGGGCAGGACCCCTGCAGCCCCGCGTGGAGCGGGTCCAGCAGGGGAAGGATGGGGTCTGGAGAGGGGCCCGGAGCAGGTCCCACAGCGCCTGCTGTCCTGGCGGGTCCCCGGCCTCGTGGCCGTGCAGCACACATTCCAGAAGGATGAGAGAGCATCTGTAGGCTTTGTGGATTCCTTTGAATCGCATACATGTATAAGCCCACCTATTTTTGCTTTCTAGAATTCCACTTCTATTTTTGGTAGGATATAAAAGCTTTGACTATTTCCCAAAATGGAAAAACACATTTTTTCCCCCGACTGTCTTTAATGTCTTGGTTGCCCACTGAGTAAGAGGGTTTAGTCTGTAGGGGAGCTCCGTGAGCCCTTGTCCCAGTCCCCCAGCAGGAGCTGGGCCGGGCGTGCCCTGCAGACAGCTTTTCGGAGCTCTCCTTTCGTCTTGCTTTGGTTTTTAACGCTCGGGGTTTAACACATCTGCCAATAGGTGGGCTTGGGCGAGGATGTCAGACATGCCCACCGTCCCGTAACGGGACCAGGCCTGCCCCTGGGGGCAGGGGGGGTGGTGGGGGCCCTGCCCTCTCTCGCAGCACTGCCCTCGGTGTGTGTGGGTGCTGCGCGCGCACGCTCGCTGTTTCGGGAAGCCCCCAGACGGCGTCATGCCAGCGGGTGTGGACCAGCCTGGCTCACCCACTCCAGCTCCCCAGCTTCCCTCACAACCAGTTCATCGGCAGGAGGAGCAGAGCTCAAGGGTTAAAAATGTTTCTGGAAAGTAACAGAAACTTGTTAACCCATTTGTTAAAGCAGCAATCACCCTATGACCCAAAGGAGCCTGCAGCCAGTTTACCATCTCCAGTCTATGCATCAGTGAGGTCTAGGGGGCGTCCTGCCCCAGCCCCATCAGACCCTCTCGCGTGAACTAACCCACTGCAAGGACAGACTACGTGCATCCTGCACAGCCGGAGGGCTGGGGACAGGTCTACACCCGCGGGGACCAGAACCCCAGTCACACTACACCAGCCACCCCCCAGGGAGTCCCGGAGGTCCATCCGAGAGGAAGCCGGTCTTGCGATTGCTGGCCTGCGGGGGGTCCGTTTCCAGACTCCGTTCTGTTCGTCGATCTATTTGAGGTCCTCACTGCCGCCACGCAGCCTTGATTCCTGTAGCTTTCTAGCAGGCGGAACTGCTGTCGAGCCCCCAGGTTCTCTGTCAGAATTGGGGGGCTACTCAGAGTCCTTTGCTTTTCCATTACACTTTTAGAACAAGCTCCTTGATTTCTACACCGAGCCTGCTGGGATTTCGACGAGGGCAGCATTGATCCGTAGGCCATTTCGAGGAGAGCGCACAGCTGAATGATGCTGTGTCGCCCATCCATGAGCATGGTATGCATCTCCGTCTCATTTAGTTGCTTTCCTTCTGCTCAGGAGCATTCTGGAGTTTTCCCTGTAGAGGTCTTGCTTATCTTTTTGTTACATTCATTCCCGACAGTTTCCTGAATTTCTCCACAACTGTAAATCATGTCTTTAAACTTAATTTCTGTTGTTTCTCACTCGCATATAGAGATAAAAATGGCTCTGTATCTTTAGCCTTGCTGTGTTCACTTACTGATTCCAGGACTTTTTATAGGTTCTTTGGGATTTTCTATATCTACATCTACAATCCTGTTGTCTTCCTCCCCTCCGATCTGTGTGGCTCCTATTTCTTTTTCTTGCCTGAGTGCACTGGCCAGGACCTGTGAGAGTGTTGCAGACGGCGCTCCCTGTGCCCACATGACTGAGCTAATGGGGTGGGGACACAAGATGGTTCAGAGGTCCCTGGGAATCACAGGAGGACATGCAATCATGGCTTTCCCTTGGGGGTTTTGCTGCCTTCTCTCTGTTCGGTAAGGAGCTAACCTTGGTGGGACAGCTGTTATCTGTATAATACTTGAGAGCCGGGCCAGCTATGGGATTTGCAGGGCCCCGTGAAAAACGAAAATGTGGGTCCCCTTGTTCAAAGTTCTTTCCTTTCCTTGGAAGTCTGTGTCTGTGTCTGTCTGTCTGTCTGAGCTTCTCTCTCTCTCCCTCCCCCTTCCTCTCCCTGTCTCCTCTCTGTATGTCTCTCCCCCGATCATGGTGTTTTGATTTGCCATTTAGTGTGGTGCTCCCTCAGGCATGGGAATACTTAAGGGCAAACATAGACCCGCTCACCCAGGCCCCGGGGCCCCACCCCACCGCTCAGTGCCCACATCGCCCCTTCCCTTATTGTTCGTTTAACAATGAAATTAGTAACATTTCAAAACAGCAACCACAGAGCATTAAAACTGCAAGTAGTGTCCTCCCAGGAGAGCTCGCTTGGGCACAGACCTTCCCCAGAGGGTGCCGCGTGACTGCTGGGCTCGCACGCCCGGCTCGCACGCCCACGAAGCTGTGCTTGAGTGTTTGTAATTGAGATTCAGTATCTCACCTAATAGTAGGCCCTGTGTATCATGTAAAGAGGCCCTTTTTCTTATTTTTACAGCACTTACGCTCTCTGATGACAAAAGTATAAATCTGTTAAAATCATTTTAGTGAATATTTCCTGAGGACCACCATCTGAGGAGCACCATGGAAATCGCTTCATGGGGGACACAGATGAATGAAATCATCCACCTACGTCTCACACCAGACACAGGCCACCACGGGCTGGCCTTGTGCTCAAGGATCTGGAACCCTCTGACTGTCCAGGACCCAGCCTCTCACAATGACAGAGCACTTGCTGTGGGCCAAGTGTCCTGCAGATGAAACCAAGCCCCGAGAGCCTACGTAACTCACGGTGGGTCATGTACCTGGGAGGACATGGTGCCATGGTTGGAGCACAGCAGTCTGATCCAGCCCTGTCTCCCCCTCCTAACTGACCAGCCCAGGGTGACAAATCCGTGCCATGGGCACACAAGTCACCACACGGGTACTTGTGCTTGACTGGGTCAGAGATGACTTCATGAATGAGGTGACATTTGAGCTCGGTCTTAAAGAACTAAATCATTCATCAGGTCCCTGAGAGGCCTGGGGAATAGCAAGTGCAAAGGCACTGTGGCCAGAGCACAATTCTCTGGGGAACTTGGAAGCAAAGGTGTAAAGGAAGTGCATGGTATGCCAAAGCTAGGAGACCAGGGATAAGACTTGGGTTGCCCAGAGCGAGCCCAGGGAGGGCCCTCTGCTCCAGGGGTAATCAAGGGCTTCCTGGAGGAGGCACAGGTGTGGTAGGGCCCACCAACAGCAAAAGAGGGCTGAGGAGGGGAGCAGAGGAAGGCAGCTGTGGCTAGACTGCAGGGTCCTGGAGGCTGCTTCTAATCTCCCCTCCCTCGCATCCGCCAGACTGCAGAATCCCGAGTACTATACTTAGCCTTGACAGAAAGCCTGCCCCCCGCCTCGTCTATCTGGCACTGCCCTCCCAGGGTCCCCTTGCCCCCAACACCCATACTGCCCCTCTGCACCCCCTTCTGCCTTCTCACGGGGAGATGCTCTTCTGCAGATAGTCTTTTGCGCTTGGCTTTGTTCACATATCACTATGTCCCAGAATCACACCGGATCCTCGGCCATCCCCTAGTTCACTCAATCCTCTCCTGCTTGTGGACATCCAGGTTTTCTCCAGCCTTGGACAATGACACACGGGGTGGCAGTGGAATGACCTCATGCACTGGTATTTTCGTTTCGTTGGAGGCATCTTCGCGGTAGATTCCTGGAGGTGGGGTGCTGGGTGCAAAGTAAGTGCGTATGTAGTTGCCGGGGGTTGCCAATCTCCTCTGGAAGGTGCACGAGGCTGCATTCCCACCAGCAGAGTATGGAGGCCGGCAGGACCACTCCCACAGAACGCACGCTACTTGTCACACCTGCGAGTTTTGCCGATCTCACAGCGGAGAAATAGCATCTCGGCACGGTTTATGTTTGCATCCCCCGGTCACGAGTGACTGAACCGTTCTTGGATGTTTACGACTCACTTTAACAACTTTTTTTCTGAATTGTCTCTTTATGTCCTCTGCCCATGTCCTACCTGATTTTTGGCCCTTTGTCAATTTCTAAGAGTTCCTCACGTGTCCACGGTTTTGGTCCCTCGTCCGTACCGTGTGGTGCACAGGTTTTCTCCTTCAGTTGTCTTTGGCGTTGTTTACGATGGTTTTTTGCTGTGCAAATATTTTGTTTTTTATACTCTATTTGCTGGTCTTTTTCTTACATCATCATAGGAGGCTTCCCCCCATGCGGGGGAGAGAGGACCTCCCCTCATCGTCTCCCGGTACTCGTGTGGCTTCCTGTCTCCCAGCAGGCCCACCTCCACCGGACGTCCGTCCCCGAGTGTGCTGGGAGGTGTGGAAGTACCACCAGCCCCGTGCAAGGGCTGCCCCACTGAAAGGTCCAGTTTTGCCCCAGGGATTTTTATCATCACCTACTTCCCAATGTCCTTCTCCTGCTTCCGGCTCCTCTTCTATCCCTGGTCTGGTTGTCTATTCACGCGCCAGCCCCGATGTTGTGCGGTAAGGAGGGCTCGTCCCAACCCGGAGTCTTTTATTTTTTTTTTTAAGGGTGTGATGGCCCTTTTTCAGGGATTGCCCAGAAATTAATTCTCGTGACAAAGATGAACTTACGTGAAGTTTGGCAGTCCTCAATTTCATTCGCCCCTTTTGCTAAATTCAAGGAAAATCCTTCCTCCCCTTGCCCCTGCCCATTCACCCACTGAACCAAGGGGTCGATCTTTTGGTGGTCTGCACGTGGCCTGCCCCACTCGACGTGAATGAGGGCTATTTCTGGCCCTGGCATTGGTAGTGAGTGTTCTGGTTTGTTATTGTTTTCTCTTTTGTAACTTCTGGAATTGTTTGACTCTTACAAAGTGCATGCATTCCTCCTGTAAAGGAAGAGACCAAGTCATTATTCTAAAACAGAATTTTAGGAGGAAGGAGCTGCTCCGGAGGCTTTGGGTGGGGGAGGGGAGGAAGTAAGTAGCAGTCTGCAAATTAGTGCTTGGTGCATTAATATTTCCTAAAAATATCTCTAATTTGCTTCTCCGATAAGTAAAGCTTTTACGGGAAAACCATTTTTATTTTGGGATTTTTCGGAGAAGCTGATGGCCCTGCTCTGCCAAGACTGCCCATTTGTCCTGCGTTTCCTTCCATTCTGCCGCAGGCAGCGCCGGCCTCCCCCGAGCGGAAAGGTGCAGGAAGAGAGATAAACGTCGGCAAGCGGAGCGGGCCCTGCCCTGCGCACCAGCTTCAGGGGCTCGTCTTCCTCTTCATAATAAAGAAACGGGTTTCTGTTTTGTTTCTCTCGCGGCTAATTTGAGAGCCTGGCTGTCTATGGAGCCCGGAGATGGAAGCGGATGGCTCGAGTCTGGGTTGGAGAGGGCTTTCCTTCACAGGCCGCGGAGTGCGTGGGAGCGCAATGTTCGCGTTGCCGTGTGCAGTGTGGGCTTTCATGCCTGCTTGTGCTAATCTTGTTCAAGCCATTGAGAGCCTAAAAATACTCTCCCCATCACAGCCGCTCCTGCTCGTAAAACCGACAGAGCCCGTAGGTTGACTGCATCGGGCTAAGAAAGGGCCGGCTCCTAAACCACTGTGGTGTGGGGGCCGTGGGCCGGGGAGCTGGAGACGCCGGACATGGCCCTGCAGTGTGGCAGCGGCTGCGCCTGCCCTCGCAGCTTGTCCCAGGAAGTCAGGGCTGCCTGGCACTGCCTTCCGCTCCGGGATTCTTCTTCGGCGGCCTTTCAGCTCCGTGGCAGCTCCCTTCCCAGAGCCACGCGTGCTGCCGCGCACCCCAGTCTCCATGCTGCACCTCCCCCACCTCCCAGGGGCTCAGGACACCTGAGTTGTTTAGAAGGATGCTCTGGGACAGTCCTGACGGGGCACTTTCCTGCCCACCCTGACGGCTGACCTGGCCGACACGGTGTGGATGCAGGAGGGAGAAACATGACTTCGCTCCTGCACGGCTGTCTCCCTCGGCCCCTCGGAGCTGACCCTCCTCGCCCTCCCATCCACCCACTTCTGTCCTGGGACATGAGGCCATCAGGCCTGACGCGAGGCTCTGCCCACCCCAAGTCCTTTGGCCTCCTCTGCGAGCAGCAGGCTCTGCTCCTGGGAGCGGAGGACCCCAGGGAGAAGACGGGCAGCCGGGCAGGAATTAGGAAGGCAGGTTCCAGCCCCAGCCCCAGGACCACCCTGAGCTGGAACCCTCCAGGACTGAGTCCCACCCTGCCGGGTCTGCACAGGCAGGTGCATCCGGGAGGCAGACGCAGGTCACAGCTCTGAAGGGCTCTGTCCTGTGCTTTCATCATAGGGGTTTGCAGAGATGGCTCGGGTCCGCCTGCCCTTGGGTGCCCTTGGGTCCCCACCCCCCTCTGCAGTAGGCGGACCTCTCGGCAGTCAGCGGGGGCCTCTCGGGACCGCCTCTCAGAGAAAGCTGTCCTCCTTGTCCGGTGCCCCGTGTCTTGAGAACCATTGTTTGGTGTATTTTTAATCTCTTGGGCTTGTTCGTGGCTCCAAGCAGGAGGGTAAACCCGTCTCAGCTGGAAGGGAATTCTCTTGTCTGAACTGTCCTCTTTCCTCATTCTTTATTATGGTGCTGCCTCCTCTGACCCGGAAGTTTCCAGGACCAAGTCTGTGGGTTGTTCGTGGCTCCCCTGTGTCCCGGTGGATCCTGGTGGCTGTCTTTCTCTGACGCAGGGCAGGGGCTGGCGAGCGCGTCACCGAGCCCATCATCTCCGGGACGCAGGTGCGCCCTGGCACAGCCCGGTCCCCGCCTTTCTGCCTCCGTGCAGGGGCTCCATGCTCGGAAGACTCAGAAGCTGGCTTTTTCTGGTTTAGATGGCTGCTGCTGCTTCTTCTTTTTTTAATAGGGTATTTTTTAAATTTATTTTTATTTTTAAATTCAATTAACATATAATGTGTTCGTTCCAGAGGTGGAGGTCAATGATTTGTCAGTTGCATATAACACCCAGTGCTCGTCACGTCACGTGCCCCCCTTAATGCCCGTCCCCCAGATACCCCATCCCCCACCTCCCTCCAGCAACCCTCAATTTGTTCCTAGAGTTTAGGGTCTCTTACGGTTTGTCTCCCTCTCTGATTTCATCTTATTTTATTTTTCCCTCCCTTCCCCTACGATCCTCTGTTTTGTTTCTTAAATTGCACATATGAGTGAGATCATATGATAATTGTCTTTCTCTGATTGATTTATTTTACTTAGCATAACACCCTCCAGTTCCATCCACGTCGTTGCAAATGGCAAGATTTCAGGGGGTTTTGATGGCTGAGTAGTACTCCACGGTTTAGATGGCTTCTTGCTGATAGCTCCCATCCAGGCTGGGGACGTCCCTCCTTCTGTGCTCCTACAGAGGCAGGAGGGGCTGCATTCCTTGGGGCCAGGCAGTGCTTGGGCGGGACACACGGCCCCTGAGCCCCCCCCAAGCCCCCACCGGCTCGTCCTCCCTCCAGCACCTCCCCTCAGCCTCCAGGCTGGGCACTGAAGCTCCCTGGGGAACGGGGGTATGGGTGCATTTCTTAGGGAATGCCTGCTCCAAACATTTGCAGTGTGGGCTCGTCTTACATGTTTCATTAAAAATATTAAATTTTCTGAAAAGGTTATCATTGGGTCAATCATCAGAGTATAAGGTGATGCGTGTCCCTCCACTCCTGCCCCACTGCCCCCGGCCCCTCCCAGAGAGTAAAACGGCAGCTGTGCGTGATTCTCCTCCTTCTGCAAACCACCAGCAGCTCACGCTCACTCTTCCCTCTGCATCTGCTTCCTTCCAGCAATGAGACTCCGAGCAAATACGCACTGAGCCGCGTGAGGGGCAGGCTGAGGGCAGGAGGGGCAGCTGAGGCAGACATGGATGGGCGCACACGCGCGCGGTCCGTGGGGGCGAGTGCTGCACGGAGCCGGAAGCGAGACCGGAGCTGCAGGAGGGCGGCTGTGCGAATCCGGGGCTGGGGGCTTCAGGGAGGAGGTGGCATTTGAGCGAAGGTTGGGGGAGGTAGCTGAAAGCTGGCAAGCGCCCAGGGGGAGTGCCATCCTGGGCAGGAGAGGGGAGCAGGGGGCGGAGAGGAGGGGGACGACAGGCCCCGTCAGAGGTGATGGGCACCTTGAGGATGGTGGCCATCAGTTCAGGCTCGCTGCTGAAGCCGAGGTGGGGAAACTGCCGAGGGCTGGAGGGACGTCGCCTCGATCTGCTGCCTGCTAACAGCTCAGGCAGCTCTGGCTGCTGTCGCCGGCCTCAGGCGGCGGGTGGGGCATCCACGCCACTCGGGTCCCGGGTTGCAGGAGGGCGGCCTCCGCTGGCAGAGGAGGGAGGGAAGCTCCGCGGCCACAAGGGTCTCAGCCCCCCCCCCCCCCGAGGGAGGGGCCACAGGGTCACTCCTTCCGCGGTGAGCTCGGGAAGGAAAGGCAGAACTCGAGTCTGGGCTTGTCTGGCTTGTGGTGCCTGTGAGCCTTCGGGGTGGAAGTCTCGGGCGGTGGGGGACCGCGAGGGTTAATCTTATGCACCCACGTGACCAAGCCACGGGGGGCTGACATGCGGGCAAACATTACTCTGGGCGTTTCTGTGAGTGTGTTTCTGGATGAGACGAATACTGAAAGCAGTCGACTGAGGAAGCAGATGGCCCTCCCAGTGCGGTGGGTCACATCCAATCAGGTGAAGGGCTGGACAGCACAAGAAGACTGACCCAGCCCAAGTTAGGAAGGATTCTTGGGCCTGATGGCCTCTGAGCGGGGCTGCCAGCCTCTCCCCTCTCTCTCCTGGAACCGGACTGTCAGCTCTCCTCCACCTGCGACCTGCTGACTCACGCTCGCCTCAGTGGGTCGGCTGCCCCGGTCCCATGAGCCATTCCCCGCCATGACCCTTTCTCCCTACAGATGCATCTCTCGGGTCCGCTTGTCTGGAGGGCGCTGGCAGAGACGGGTGTGTAGACAGCACGCCTGGGAGTCGGCTTGTCGCCGCAGACGAGGAGAGGCTGCGAGAGCAGAGAAGGTGCGCGCGGACGAGCCGGGGACACACCGCGGGGCAGCGAGGGCAGCCAGCGGGGACGTGCTGGGCTGGGAGCCACGTGGGCCACGGCGGCACCCACCCCAGCCCTGGGGACCGTTCCTTCCTCTGCGAGCCGGACACAGCGTCCCTGGGACCTGACGCCCGTCGGTCTGCCTCTGCCGGAGCAGGACCGGCCTCACCAGGTCCGCGGCGGGGGTGAGCTCATTATTTTAAGGTGACAAATCAAGCAAGCCCTCCACCTAATGACTCCTAGAGCCGCCGCGTCCGCCTCGGTCGATGAGCCGCGGCCGCGTCAAGGTTCCTGGGCTCTGGCCGGTTCGGTTCGCGGCAGCTGCTGGAGGCTTTCGTCTGTTACCCTCCGGCCTGTGGCGCCAGCTTGGCCTTGGAAGGACATTTCTCTGTTTAAGGGACCGTCTCTGGAGGGCTCCAGGTTTCCTTCTACGTTTCTACTTCCTTGGAACACCGTCTTTGCTGATCGTTTCCCACCGAGAGGCAGCTGGTCCCCTTGGCCCCGCTCACCGGCCGCTCGGAACGTCCCCTCCTCCTGGCCAGGGGCCCTCCTGACAGATGTCACCTCCAGGTGTCCCCTCAGGTTCCCGCTGGGTCTGTGGAGCCCGTCCGCATCTGATGACTTGGAGAAAGCTTAAGGAGAGCTTATGAAACGTGAACCTGTGATTGTGTGTAACGAAACTACCACGTCTCTTCATAAGGAAAAGACCAGACTTCCGCTTCCGACGTGCCCGATGCTAACGTAAGTGCTTGACGTGTATTTGCCCGTTTGCTTCAGAACAACCATGAGGTTGCCACTCACGGTGAGTAGATTCCTGGACCCGGAGGTGGGGCCTTTCCCAGGGTCGGGGCCCCAGGGCGTGAGCCGGGCTCCCCGCGCTCTCCCCGCTCTCTCCACGGGTGGGAGCCACTGGGGGGTGGCCGTGTCCCCGCGACGTGGAGGACCCCTCCCTCGTGCCCATGATGGCGAATTCACCTAGCTCTGGCCCCAAGACAGGGGCCTGACGTTTTAAAGAGCTGAGGATAAAAGCAAACGTGCAGATGCCCGCGCCCCAGAGAGCCCACCCTCTTAACGCCGGCGGCCCGATGGGGAGGCATAAACCACAGCGGGAAGAAACACTGGTGGACGGAAACGAAACAAGTCATGACAAACTGGGAGAAGCACTTACAACACAGGCAGCGAGCAAAGGGTCAATATCCTGGTACCTGATACAGAAAGGACGTTTCTGTATCAATTAGGAAAAGACGAACTTAAAGAAAGAAGCTGGTGAAGGATCGGCGGGCAAGTAGCAAGGGGGACAGCCAACGGTCACTGAGCACATCCGAGATCCACACGTGGATAAACCCGACGTGGTACCCCATGTTTCAGTTATCCGATGAGCAAATACTGAAACGATGTCAGTCCCGCATGGAGGGAGCCTGGGGGACACGGGACCTTCCGTCACTATTTCTGCGGGATCTTGATAACACCAACCAGAGACCTTTAAAACGTGTGCAACTTCCGGGAATTTATCCTGATGACATAATAAGAGATAAGCCTCCGGAGAGAGGCACACAGTGTTTTCCTAACGTCCTTCTCACAGCTAAAACCACAACAAAGTGGTCGGCAATACAAGATTAATGGATAAACTGTGGTCATTCAAACAAGATCAGCAGACGCAGCTACTAAGGTCACTCAGTAGGTCTGCATTTATTGACTTGAAAACCGCTAGGGATATAATTATTGCATGAAAAATTGTATACAGTAGGTGTTACATTACATCCTCATAGTTGCGTAGAGCCATGTGCCTGTTTTGTGCGTTCACGTAGACGCGGATATGAGCCATTCTTCTGTGTGATGGGCTTAGGGGTGACCTCTTCTTTATTATGAATTTTCTATTTTTCCGCAAGGAGCATCTCTTCCTCATACAGTGGAAGGGATAAAAATGTCTCCCCGCGGTAGGAGCAGAACCTACATTCCGTTTCTTAGGTCTCAGTCCTCTGGAAAACCTGGTGTGGAACGGCCACCCTTCTGCAGCCTTGCCCCCGCCCAGCACCTGCTTGGAGCTCGAGGGCAGAGCCTTCTAGAAGGAGCTTCATGAGCTCCCTGCAGGGAGTCAAAGGCTCTCCTCGGAGCACATCGGACCGGAGTCTGAGCTGGCTCCTCAGCCCCACTGAGCACCTGCTGTGTGCACAGACACCTGGGGACGGAATGTTCTAGAAGCGCAGCAGCAGGTTCGAACAGGAGCCCTGGCCCAGACGCCCGCTGCTCCGTCCCAGGCCCGGGATGGGTGCAGAACATGGCAAGTAGGGAGCTGAGCTCCGGCGAGGCAGCACAAAGCCACGGCCGCTGGGAAACAGCGTTCGGAACAAAAACTCCGTGTGGGAGGGATGTCGCTAAAGCCCTTTAGTTACAGAGCAGAAGCCCATGTCACGAGGGGAGCAGAAAACACAGAGACGCTTGGCGGTATTTTAGGGAAAATGAGCGAAAGGAAATCTCACGGTTTACTGGGCGTGTTGGGTAAGCGAATGTTGCAGCAAACACACCCAAACACGCGAGACTGGCTCAAACCCAGGCCCGGCGTGTTTACTGCTCCCGCGAAGGGCTGAGAGGCGCTGGCGGGTGGGGCGTGCAGGGCGGGGGTGTTGGGGGTGTGGGCAGGGGAGAAGGTCCCCCCGCTCCACACAGCCATCAGGGAGCAGGCACCGTCTCCGCCAGCCAGTACGGGGGGAGGGGGGCGGGAGACTGGCACTTCTGGAAAGGGTGAGGCTCTTCCTCCCCGCCCAGCCCCCCCCCCCCGGGGGCTGGACCCCGGCCTGAGCCCACCGGCCACAGGCAGGCAGAGACAAGGCCGACTGCGGGGCCGGGAGCAGAGAGACGGGTCTGTGATGCATCGGGCAGCGTCTGCACTCACCAACAGCACTTTCTAGAATAAACATGATGAAGAAAAGCCTGACTCTGGCAGTGGTGTGGGTGTGAGCGCGGGAGCCTCCCCACAGAGACGCAGGGGCAGCTCTAACTGCCGCTGAGAGCGAGAAACCAGGGAATTCCCGGACCCGCCATCGGGCATCTCTGAACCATCTTTAAATGAGTAAATATAGGAGGCACAGTTATTTTATGAGGGCACAGAAAAACATAATGACTTCACAGAGAGTATTTATCTACGTGGTTCTTTTCAAGCAAAATTAATGCAAATACCACAAAAAATGTCAAATTGAAGATTTGTTTCTAAAAAGAATTTTTGTGGCAAACGCTGCCTATCTTTGAATGGCTTTTAAATTTTTTAAAACAAATCTTCCTGTTTTTTTCCCAGTGTATTTCCTCTGAGTTTTATTTTTTTTGGGGTTTTTTTGGGGGGGGTTTTTTGGGTTATTATTATTTTGGGGGGGTGTTTTTTTTTCTTTTGATCTCCATACAACTTTGCTCTGACCACACTTATTTTTCTAAATTCTTTTGTAATCGAATACTGTATTTTCAGTTTGTACCAAAACTATGCGAAAGTTACCTCGACCAAGAAGTCCCTAGACTAATGGGCACCAGATGGGCCGCTCCTGGCATCCTGCGCAGAAGGCGTCCGAGTCCCGCCCAGATGGCCGGGCTGCTCCCTGAAAACGGGCTGGGCGGAGGCCGGCAGGTGGTCAGCCAGCTGCCAGACGCAAAGAGAGCTGCAAAGCAAGGAGGAGAAACCAGCCCTCCTGCCTCGATTGCTTGCAGGTGCAGGGGCCTTGGATCGGAAATCCCGATCGGAGGAGATTAATTGAGTTGTAAGCATAGCAATTGCCTCATTAATTAATAACGATTTCCACGCAACGTATTTTTAATAAGGAGAACCCAAAGTAAAACTTAAAACTGCAGCTACGGAATATGGAAATTTCCTTGCAGGTCATTTCTCCCCAGAGGACGAAGCATCTCGCCAGTGGAGTCTGGTTTCGGGTTGGCTTTCTTCCCGCGGTGGAACGCCCGGAGCCCACGACCGGGTCGCGAGGGCTGCGGCGTGGTCTCAGCGTGGCCCTCAGCCGGTCCCTAGGAATTTAAACAGGATCGAATGTGCCGTGCCGGAAAATCGTCAACGGTCACTATCCAACCTCACGTTGGCCTACGACACTTAATCTTCAGAGAAGACAGAAAAGCAGCTCCAAAATTCTCTTACTGAGCTCCTCCGAGGGTGTACTTACAGTCACAAAATGGAAGTGGCTTTTTTTGCGACAGCTTCTGGCTCCTGGGTCTTGAGCACCGTAGCTCCTGGATGCAAAAATTAAAAGAGTGGCATGAAAGGGGTGATGCGCACACGGGCTGTGCTTCTCGCTCATCACGTTTTGTGTCAAATAGGTGCCTAACATTTTAAGAACAAATTTGGGCCTGTTTATTTTATTTTTAAAATTTAAGCAACTAAAAAAAACAAATTTAAGCAACTAATCTTTGCATTTTGTATGAGCCCATCCCCCTCTCCTGAAGCGGTATGCCCTGGGTGCCACCGCAAGCCCGGCTTCCGTGTGTCGTGCCCCCGCCCCCCGTCCCCAACCACCTTCTCGGGCTCACAGCTCACGGTTAGATATACTGCACCTCTATCCCCCGCTTCACCAATTTTAAATAATATATTTTAGCCCCTGGCCCCAAAGAGGAAGACATCGGCATACTTGTCCTGCTTCCCAGCTACAGTGGACCCTGAACAATGCAGGGGCTCGAGGCGCTGCCCTCTCACCGTCTGGAATCCATGTACAACTTTCGACTCCCCGAAACGTGACTGCTAATAGCCCGTTGTTGACCGGAAGCTTTACTGAACACCGAGCGGTCAATGGACGGGTGTTTGGTCTGTCGCGTGTGCTACACACGGCATTCTGGCAGCAAAGCGATGTAGGGAAAGAAGACGTCACTGAGAAAATCGTAAGGAAGAGAAAATCCATTGTGGCACCAGATTCATGGAGGAAACCCTGCCCATCGGTGGGCCCTCGCTGTTGAAGGGTCAGCCCCACCAGCTCCTCGTCCCTCCAAGCCACTGCAGCGTTAGGATTCCTCGCGGGCACAAATCTCTCACCGTACCTAGTCCTACAGTTAAATAGATCCAAGGCTCCCTACTGGTTATTCTGATGTTTTAAAATTCGTTTCTTAGTGGGCTGAGCTCTACGCTCTAGCTCGCAGGACCAGCATCCCCTGCACCCTGCCGCGTGCGGAAGGCTGTCGGTGCCTTTCGCTCATGACGCCGTGGCTGCCTGTGAGTCTGAGTTCCGGGGACCTGTCCCCGGGCCGGGTTCGGCTCCGCTCCTTCTGGCCCCAGCCGCAGCTGGGAAGGAGCCCAAGGCCCCACCTATGCTGTTCTTCATAACCAGCTTTATGTTCTCCTGGCTGCTAAGAAAATATTTTTACTTTAATTAACACAAGTCTAATAAATTTCCGGGGTGTCTTACTATTGACAGTGGGGTGTCCATTTTTCTTGAAGTCCAGGGTGACTTTTTTTAACCTAAAAATTTGTTTCCCTTTATTATAAAGGGTATTCTTGAATGATATACTTAAATATTTGCTCTGTTCCATTACTGTAACTTTCTTCCTCGGGGGCTCCGATTGTGTACATGTCGAATCTCCTTTGACTCTGTTCCATTCTACCTTTAATTGCTTTTTAAAAGAAAACATCGTGTTGTGCGAACTGCCAAAGTGTCTTCAAAAGCGTCTACAAAAATACCATTTTATCTTCCCACCAGCAATGAATGAGCGCTGCTGTCGTTCCACGTCCTCCCCGGGATTTGGTGTCGCCGGTGCTCCAGACCTCGGCCACTCTAATAAATGTGCCATGGTATCTCGTTGTTCTAATTTGCATTTCCCTGATAACATATGATAGGGAGGATCTTTTCATATGCTTGGTTGCCATCTGTGCATTTTCTTTGGTGAGGTGTCTGTTGAGATCTTTGGCCCATTTTTTAATCAGGTTGTTTATTTTATTATTGTTGAATTTTAAGAGTTCTTTGTATATTGTGGATAACAGTTCTTTATCAGATACTGTTTTGTAAATCTTTTCTGATAATCTGTGATTTGTCTTTTGGTTCCCTTGACAGTATCTTTCACAGAAGAAAATTCTCAATTTTGATGAAATCTACCTTATCAATTCTGTCATTCATGCGTTGTGCCTTCCTTATTGTATCTAAAAAGTTATTGCCAGGTGCCTGGGTGGCCCAGTTGGTTAAGCATCTGCGTTCAGCTCAGATCATGATCCCAAGGTCCTGGGATTGAGCCCCGCATCGGGCTCCCTGCTCAGTGGGGAGCCTGCTTCTCCCTCTGCCCCTGCCTCTCCCCCTCCTCACACTCCCACCCCTCCACCCCCGCTTGTATTCTCACTCTATCTCAAATAAATAAAATCTTAAAAAATAAAATAAAATAAAAATTGCCAAACCCATGGTTATTTAGATTTTCTTCTATATTATCTTCCAGGGGTTTCATAGTTTTGCATTTTATGTGTAGATCTATGATCCATTGTGAATTAATTTTTGTGAAGGGTATAAGGTCTGTGTCTAGGTTAATTTTTTTTTTTTGTATGTGGATGTCCAATTCTTCCAGCACTTTTTGTTGCAAAAACTATCTTTGTTCCATTATATTGCCTTTGCTCCTTTATCGACGATTAGTTAACTATATTTATGTGGGTCTATTTCCGGGCTGTCTTATATGCCATTGACCTAGTTCTCTATTCTTTCACAACACCACACCGCCTTGATTATTGTAGACTTAGAGTGTGTCTTGAAGTCAGGTAGTGTGAGTACTCCAACTCTGTTCTCCTTCAATACTGAATTGACTATTCCCGGGCTTTGCCTGTCCATATAAACTTTAGAATCAGTTTGTCAATATCCACAAAACAACTTCTTGACATTTTGATTGGGACTGCACTGAATCTACAGATCGAGTTGGGGAGAACGGACATCTCGACAACAGAGTGTTCTTATCCATGAACAAGGACTATCTCTGCATTTATTTAGTTCTTTGATTTCTTTCATCAGAGCTTTGTGGTTTTCCTCATATAGATCTTGTACATATTTAATTTTGGGGGGTGTTAATATAAATGGTATTGTGTTCTTAATTTCAAATTCCACTTGTTTATTGTATAGAATATAGGAAAATCATTGATATTTGTATATTATTCTTGTATCCTGTAACCTTCCTATAATCACCTATTTGTTCCAGGAGTTGAGGTTTTTTTCATCAGTTCTTTTGGATTTTCTACATAGACACTCATGTCAACTGCAACAAAGCTTTATTTCTTCTTTCCCAATCTCTATGCCCTTTCCCCCCTTTTCTTATCTTATTGCATTAGGTCAGACGTCTGGTATGATATTAAAAGGAAGCGAGAGGGGGACATCCTTGTCTTGTATCTGATTTTAGTATGAAAGCCTCAAGTTTCTCACCATTAAGTATGATGCTAGCTGTAGGTCTTCTGTAGATACTCTTTACCGAGTTGAGGAAATTCCCCTCTATTTCTGTTTGCCAAGAGTGTTTATCATAAATAGGTACTAGATTTTGTCAAATGCCTTTATTGAATCTGTTGAGATGATAGGTGATTTTTCTCCTTTAGCATATTGATTTGACAGATTAATTGATTTCTGAATGTTGGGTCAGCCTTGCTTCCCTAAGATAAATCTCACTTGATTGTGATGGATAATTTTTTTATACCTTGTTTGATTCAATTTGCTAATATTTTGTTGAGGATTTTTGCATCTATGTTCCTGAGAGATATTGGTTGGCAGTTTTCTTTTTTTGTAAATGTCTTTGTCTGGTTTGGGCATTAGGGTAATGCTGGTCTCATCAAATGAATTCAGAAGTATTCCCTCTGCTTCTGTCTTCTGAAAGAGATTGTAAAGAATTGGTATAATTTCTTCCTTAAATGTTTGGTAGAATTCACCACTAAACTCATCTGAGCCAGGTGCTTTCTGTTTTGGAAGGTTATTAAGTCTTGATTCAATGGCTTTATCGATACAGACCTCTGCAGATTGTCTATTTCTTCTTGTGTGAGTTTTGGCAGATTGTGTCTTTCAAGGAATTGATCCTTCCCACCTAGGTTATCACATTTGTGAGCATGGAATTGTTCCTAGTACTCCTTTGTCATTTTGATGTCTAGGGGACCCATGGTGATGTCCTTTTTCTTGTTTCTGATACTAGTAGTCTGTGTGCTCCTTTTTCTTAGAGGCTTACTGATTTCACTGATCTTTTCAAAGAATCAGCTTTTGGTTTTGTTGACGTAATCTATTAATTTCCTATTTTTATCTTCATTGATTTCTGTTCTAATTTTTATTATTTCTTTTCATTTGCTTACTTTTGATTTTTCTTTTTCTAGCTTCCCAAGATAGCTTAGATGACTGATTCCAGATCTTTCTTCTTTTCTGATACATGCATTTAATGCTATAAATTCCCCCCCAAGTCCTGCTTTCACTGTATTACACAAATTCTGACAAACTGTGTTTTCATTTTCATTAATTTGAAAATATTTTTAAATTTCTCTTGAGATTTCTTCTTTGGCCCGTATGTTATTTAGAAGTGTGTTTTTTAATCTCCATGTATTTGGGGACTTTTCAGCCATCCTTCTATTATTGACTTCTGGTTTAATTCCACTGTGGTCTGAGAGCATGCATTGTATGATTTCTATTCTTTTAAATTTGTTAAGGTGCGTTTATGGCCCAGAACATGGTCTGTCTTAATGACTAATGACCGTTCCACATGAGTGTTCCATGAATGTGTATCCCACTGCCTTTGGATGAAGTGGTCTGTAGATGTCAAATGATTGATGGTGATATTGAGTTGAACTATGTCATTACTGATTGTCTGCCTAGTGGAGACTCCATATTTTATTCAGTTACTTGAATCAGAGTTACCAGTGTGCTGCACTCCTATGACTGCTGTCGTGAAATTTTCTATTGATCTTTGGTTTTCAGCACTTTGACTATGATGTACTTAAGTGTGGTTTTCTTTGTATTTATTCTGCTTGGGGTTTGCTGCACTTCTTAAATCTATCAATTTAGCTTTTCCACCAAAACTGGAAATTTTTCAGCTGTTACTTCTCTTTTCTCTTCCTTAGACTATAATTAAATGTATACTCAACTTTTTAATATTACCTATGGGCTCCTGAGAGTCATTTCATTTTCTGAATCTTTTTTTTTTCCTCTCTGTTCTTCTGACTGCCTGAGCACGTAAAAAAGTAATTGATAACATTATCTATTTAAATGCGAATGAGAGCCTGCTCTGAGACTAAGGATTATAAAATATAGGAAATTCACCCGGTGTCATTCCTTTTTCCTAGTGTCCCCCTCATCACCTCCAAATCTCCTGCTTCGGGTTACTACCCGGCATCTTTATGGTGGTGCTTTCAACTATCATTCTGGGTTTATAGTCATCATCTGAGAAAGGAATGGTCCGATTAGGAGCTACCTGGCCATGAATGGAAGCACAAACCGTTGCATTTGATTCTCTGGTTCACAAGAAGATCACGATAACAATATTTAAAAATATGAAGGTAAAAGCAGCAAAGGAAAAATCAGTCATGGTCTGAAATCTCTCAGAGAAGAATCGTATCCCTTGATCAGATCTTTGTAACTTCACATTAAAATTTCTTCAGATGCGAATAAGCACCACACATGTTATTTTTAATGTTGAAAATAGTTCACTGGTTTATATTTAGAGTGACAACTAAGTCATCCTTATGCAAACAACAGTGGAGACCTTTCGGCAGCTCCAGTGTTGGGCGTGGGCAGGTTCCCTCGGGCTCTGTCACATCTACTTGGGGCTCACATCCCCAGGGAGGCCACAGCTGGGAACAGAATGGGCGTTTGCTAATCAGCTGGCTTTGTGGCCTCCTGTGCCCACTGGGATAGACGGAATCTGTCATGTTATTTTCCACATTCCTTTGGTTGGGTGTTAAATTCACTTAAAAAAACTTAGAAGTAAAAAACGAACACAGTAACAAAACCCAAAGCTGAACATCTTCGCCTTCAGCATCGCCGTGCTCACCCCAGAGCCCTTCCTGCTTCTGCAGCCCCACTGTTAGTGGGCTGCTGAACCTGCCAGCGTGGGCGGACCTGTGTCCCCTCCCACTGTCCCAGCCCAGGTCGCAGCCACTGTCTGAGCCAAAGAGATGACCTCAGCTGGAGAGAAGCACAGCGTTGCCATTGTGCTCAGGGCGTGAGGAAGGGCTCTGGAGCTGGGTTT
Organism: Potos flavus; assembly: GCA_028534135.1. NCBI lineage: Eukaryota > Metazoa > Chordata > Mammalia > Carnivora > Procyonidae > Potos > Potos flavus. The sequence continues at coordinate 1,686 of JAPYYM010000101.1, read as the reverse complement.
GGGGTGACGGGGAGCCTTGGCGGACAGAGCCTGCTGGAGGCCGGCCCGTCACGTCCCTGAATCCCAACCAGGCCGAGAGAAGCGTCTGACAGGTGCTTTTACATTAACGGCTAAGTCAGCTTCACACATCACACAGCAATGCAGTCACACCAACAAAACGCCTCCCAGATACTTATAAAGTGATGAAATGTGAGAGGCCACGAGCCAGCTACGGCTTTCCTTTTAAGGCCAGAATGGACCCTCTGAGCACATAAACACGTCCAGATGGTAGCGAGGCCTTGGGTGAGCCACCGCGACCGGGGCCCTCCCTCACCTCACCAGTGGCCACCTCGTAAATTGCCCGCGTGGGGCTTTTGGTTACACGAATGAAATATTCTGGCTTAAAAGATTAATTCGAAAAGTTATTTGCTGCACCTTTGCTTTTTTTTTTTAGATTTTCTCATTTTTTAATCTTCTTATTGTAACATAAAACATAAATCAAGGTCGCTCAAAACAAGCGCGGCTGAATGAGTGGCAAAGGGCCACCCATGACACAGCGGAATGTGGCCGACCCCCGGCAGCCCCAGCCCGTGCGGCACGGGCCCCCCGCCTGCCCTCCTCCCCAGTACCCATGACCCTGGCTTTCACGGGAATCACTCGCGTGCACCCTGTGTAGCTCGATCACCCAATGGATGGGTCTTGCCCGACTTCTGCAAAGCTGGCGGGCCGTTCGGGTCTCTGAGTCTGCAGGGTCTCCGTCCAGCCCCGGCTTGTCCTTCCTGGGCCAGCGGATCTGCACAGGCTCCCGAGAGGCTGAGTGCACCCTCATGGTGCAGCCCGGCGTGTCCCTCTGTCCCCTGTCTCCTGAGGGGTGGTGGGTGGATCGGGGACCAGGATGGACAGATTCCATCCCTTTGCCAGGACCCCGGGAAACAAGGCAGGTTGACTGTCTTCCGGATGTCAGCAGCTTCTGACCCTTATATCTCTGAATTCGCTGGGTTTACAGAGTGGTGACAGTGTCATTTTATTATTTATTACCCACGTATTAGCTGCCGTACGTCAGAAAGAGGCGCTCTTCTCTTGTATCCCAGGTTACCCAGGGTGACGGCTTGTAGGAAGGCAGGACAGGTGCTCAACTGTCCCTTCACCGACCAGTTTCCAAGATAATGAATTGAGTCCCATCCTTCCAAAGACGACTGAATCCTTTATTTAACATCAAGATGAGTTACACACATTCAATGGGTTTAGGACCATGGCCATGATCCTTGTTGAAGCTTGGATTGTCCCTGTCAGAATCCCTTCAGATGGGCTCCTGACTCGTCTCTTAAAAAAAAACACACAACTTTCCATTTTAGAGTACTTTTGGATTTATAACGAACTTGCAGAAATGGCACAGAGCGCGTCCACGTGCCCTTCGCCCCGCTCCCCCATTGCTCAGGCATCGCTGCGGCATCTTGATCACAACTAACAAACCAATATTACTGCATTAGTCTTCATGCACGTTTAGGCATTTCTTATGTTTCCTTAATTTTCTCTCCATTTCTTATGTGCCAGGACCCCACTTTATCTTATCATTCATTACTGACTCTATC
>JAPYYM010001009.1:0-13997 GCA_028534135.1 Potos flavus | reverse complement strand
ACAACTCAGCTCCTCACTTAACAACCCATCCCCCTGGCTAACAACCCATCCCCCACCTAATAACCCATCCCCCATCTGACAACTCATCCCCCCCACCTGACAACCATCTCCTCACCGGACAACCCATCCCCCATCCAACAGTCCGTGTCCCCACCTGACAACCCACCCCTCCACCTAACAACCCACCTAGCAACCCATTCCCCACCTGAACAAACATCCCCCCACCTGACAACCTATCTCCTACCTGGCAACCCATCCCCCCACCAAGGCCTTGTGTCCTAAGGGCCTTGGGGTCCAGACGAGGCCGAGAAAACCTGCTCAGGGCAGGCTCCAGGGAAGGCAGAAGAGGCCGGGGGTAGGGGGAGCTTAGAGAGGAACTGAGCAGCTAAGAGCTGGAGTGAAGAACTTGGACAGCACGGGAGGAAAATCTGAGCTGGCCTGGCCCCCAGGACTCAGGCCCTGCTCCCCTGCTCTGGCCTTCTTGGCACCCCCTCTCACCTAGACCCTCCGAGAGCAGTGGAAGCCACAGCCATGCCAGTGACCTTGAGGCTGCACATCCGGCTTAATCCGCATCAGCGTCAGTGAAGGCCTTGCTGTCACTTGGGGATATTTATAACCTGTCTGCTGGGGCCCAGTACCTGGCAGCCGCCTGGAAACTAGGCCACAGGAGCCACAGAGGAGGCAGGCCCTGCCCCCTGCCCCAGCCTCTGAAGGCTCCCTGGGAGCGGGAGGAGTAAGGGACAGAGAGAAAGCCGCTCTGCCCCAGCTGGGAAGACTGCCTGGCCCCTGGCTGAACGGGGTTTCCAGAAAGGGCTCCACGTGCCCATCAGCTGGCCTCTGGGCTGCGTCTCCTGCCCCGTCGTGAGTGGCCCCTTGGCACAAGTCCCAGCTGTGTGCGTCTTGCCCACATCCCTCCTCCCTCTCGGTGATCAACCCGCACAAAAACTCCCAGGGCCTGGGAGCAAGTCCGCACCTCCCAGTTCCAAGTTCAGGGCCCCACCCACACCGTCTTCCCACCCATGCCATGAGGAGTCACTAAGGACTTTGACCTCCTGGGGGCCAGCACGGGCTCCCCTGCTCTCTGGGTGACCTTGAGTAATTTTGTGCGAAACTTCCTGTGTCTCAGTTTTCTCCTCTGTAAAAGAGGCTTAACCACGAGGACTCCATGAATCAAAGGCTCACAATGATGTTGGCACCCAAGAAGCACTCAGTAGGCGCTGGCTTGTCCAGAAAGGTTTATTGATTAGGGATAGAGGCCCCAGAGCCAGGACATCTGGGTTCAAATCCTGATCCCGCCACTCACTGGCTGTGTGACCTTGTGCCAATTACTTAACCTCTCTGAGACTTAGTTTCTTCCTCCCTAAAATGGGAATAGTAGTACCTATCGCATGGGGTCATTGTGAGGATGAAAGAAGTTAACTGTGAAACTCGAAGCATGGTGCCTGACCCATGGGAGGTGTTCAGTTAGTATTAACATCATTAGTATCCGATGATACTTAACTATTCCTGCAAGGCTCTCTTCCAGCCAGGCCTTCCTTTCTGCTTCCCGCCTCCACGCTTGGCTGGCAGACTGGCTCTCCCGATGTACTCCCTCTTTCCTCCTCTTCCCTCCCAACTGAAATGCCACACTTCTGTCCAGCCCCACCTCCCCCATGCAACCTCCCCTAACCCTTTTGGCGGACTCTACACTACCTCCCTTCTCCAATCCCCTGGGCCTGATCCCATCGGGATTCCCCCGAGGAAATCCAAGTCTCTGGACCTTGAAGCAGGGCCTCGCTCACCTCTCCTGCCCACCTCAGGGACACAGAGCCCAACTCATGCTGCGTGAACAGCAGTGGCCAGAGCTTTCCTTAGTCAGGCCTGTCCTTGCTGAGTCTTGACCTCCCTTCTTTAAGCAGGTGTCTGCATTCCTGGGATGGGGGAAGGTGTGACCTGGCCCCTGACACACGCACACACACACACATACACACACACACACACACACACACTCTCTGTTCACCCCCCCGAGAAATAATTTCACATTCTCACTAATGACGACTAAAATGCATGTTTCCCATTTTCTGGCTTTTTCAGTCCAACAAAGGAACAGGCCAGCCTGTCCACCGCTGCCCCCCAAGGGGGCGGGATGCACCCAGGAGGCCGGGCGCCGGGATTGGGGCAGGGTGTCCTAGGAGTGGAACCCCTCCTCCCCCAGGAAAGGGCAGGCTGGCACCATCTCAAGGGGGCACAGAGGTGCCTCCCCGGGGAAGGGGAGAGGATGGTCTTGCTAAAGCGTTGAGGCCCATTTCTTGAGGTGGAAAACCCCAGAGTGTCATTTCTTTTTTCTCTCCCAGAAAGTTCTGATAGACAGCAGGTCAACCTTTCTGACCTTGGCACTATCATCACTTGCTGTCCTCCAGGCCGCAGGGAGCCCCGGGCTCAGCAGAGAGCTCTTCTGTCACCGTCCCCCCTCCCCCCTCTAGCCCACAGGCCTACCAGGCTCCCAGAGTTGCCAGTCTCCCCAGTAGCCACAAGGGAGGGAGGGCTTTCCTCTCTCCTCCTGTACCGCCTCCCCCAGTAACCACCTCTCCTCCTGGCTTGTGGCAGGGGGCCCTTTTCCAGAGCTGGGGCGAGGTGTAGGGAAGGAGGGGGCTCAGCGGGGTGGGGAGGGGGGCTTCCTTTGCACTCACCGTCCTCCCTGCTGTCACCAGCCTGAGTGCTCAGACCTTCCCAGCCTCCCGGTCAGCCCGCCCGAATGGACGAGGGTGGGAAGAGGCCCCTCCCGCAGTCCCCTCAGTGGCCATCTGCTTGGCCCTCATCCCCCTCCCCGACTCTAGTCTAACCCGGCCTGGGCAGGACACCGGCGTTCGTGACCAAAAATCAGCCCCTCTCCACTTTTTCTGTAAATTATCCCCAAGGATAAGGCCTTCCCAGAGAAACGTTTTTCTGACGGGGGGCGCCCAGGCCAGGCCAGGGGGTGGTGAGGGAAGCCTTGCCCACCCAGCCCAGCGCCAGCGTGCGCCTCCAGCCACGTGCAGGACTGAATCCGGGCGCTTCTTCCCCGAGCGGCAGGCGTTTGTGCGGTGGTACCTGCGGGTACTTCCCAGGCACGTGGCGGCGGCAAGATGGCCGCCGCGCCACCCTCTGCGCCTCAAGGCGGCCCCGGAAGGCTGTGGATCCTCTCTGTGGACGCTCAGAGAGTCCAGGTGTCGCTGTCTCTCAGCCTGGAAGGCTGTGTCAGAGACCCCAGCAGATCTCCGTCCCCAAGCTGCTGGGCTGTTGGTTCCTAATGGCTCACAACTCTGCCTTCTCCAGTCTTTACTTGGCAGGATAGAAGCCACTTCCGCAGGAGACACCCAGGAGATGAGACCCTCTGTCACATGCCCCCACCCCTGCCCCAGTAGCCCTTGACTGATAACACTGGTGTCCGAATATCAAAGCTGGCCCCCTTGTCTTCAGGTGAGACAAACTTCAAGGGGCCATTCAGGTTCCAGAATTCCCCGAGGGATCAGACTCAGGCAAGACCTTGCCTGAAGTGGTGTCTTGGCCTAGATTCTTCTTTTCCCGTCTTCTCTTGCTCCCTCGACAAATCACACACACACAGAGGAATCCCCAGTTCAGACTCTGCTTCAGGGAATGGAGGGCTAGAACACAGGGCCTCTGGTCCCAAATCTGTGTGCTCTTGAGGCAGCTCCTGGGACATCCTGTGGGTGTGTGTTGTGGTGAGAACCCAGCTTTCTGCCAGGATCTCCTGCTCCTGCTCCCAGAGGAGAAGCCTGGTTCTTAACACTTTCCCTGTGAACTGTGAGTCCGGCACCTCCCACATGCCAGTGCCGGCTCCCGCCCTCCCCTCCCTCGCCCTGAGGCTGTGGCAGCCAACACCAGTGACTCATGTCCCATCCTCAGTGGGCCTCCAGATTACTACCCAGTACCCTCACTTGTTAAGCAGTGCAGACGGCAATTAACGGCATGATATGAGAATATCCCAACCCTAATTATTTCAGGGAAGAGGCCAGAGACCATTAATAAATGATGGAGGAGAGTCTTTCCGGAGGCTCCCAAGCCTGTCCCCACGCCAGCCTGCAGAAGTAGGGGAGGGCAGGGGACCCTTCCCCAGGGAGAGGGCAGAGGTGTGGAGTGGGGAGACAAGACGTAAAGCCCAAGGAGGTGCTGTGAATTCACCAGGGGAAGTCAAGCCACTCTTCGGAGCAGTGAAATACACAACGGTTAGGGCGACCGCCCTGGTCTCGTGGACAAGCGGAAAGCACACAATGGTGGCTCCCTGGATGTTTCCTGATGAGTAATTGATGGTAGCATGCAATCTTGTGAATGAGTTCCAGGAGAATTCCCCACTTACCCCTTCTATGCTCCCACATCTGCCTCCCCTGCCCCACCCTGTTCCAGGCAGCAGACAGATTTTCCATTTTTCCCAAGTTATGAAGTTCTTTCTGTGCCTTGCCCTGAGGTGGGCCCATGGGGTCTACCCTGGGGAGCAGCAATCAGATGCAGATTGGGATGGGAAGCACACTCAGATAAAGATCTGAGCCTCTCAGGGTCTGCCCTTTGCTTGAACATTGTGTCTTTTTTTTTTCCGACAACATATCACAACAAAGCCTGAGAGAGAAGGAAAACATTTTTATTCATGGATCCTTTTATGTGCCAGAATGAATGCAAATGCACACACACACACACACACACGCACACCTGAATAGACAGGGGCTTCCATACTTTGAAAGCCTAAATATGAACATTGATATTTATGGGAGGGGAGATATTTGCTTCACCAAAGAACTTGCAACTGGGCTGCTTTAAACAGGAAGCAGCCAAAGTACACTGAACATAAAATCTGATTTACAAAAATTTGATTTACCTGTAAGTTTTCAGAAGCCTGTCCATGGTAGGGGTATGGATGTGTGTTTGTAAATGTGCGGAACTTGTCAGTGCCTTTTTCTCATCTGGTTGGGGAAGAGGGGCCAGCATTTCTAATGGGAGTCCTCCCCAGAGCTGGCTGGCTACACACCTAAGAGGTCTGATCACAGAGTGGGACTCTAGCCAGGACTATTAACCTTAGTTCTTTCCACCTCCAGCTAGCAAAAGGAAACCAAACACTGTATCCCAAGACTACCACAGACCCAGAACTCATTATTCTCAAAGAATGCCTTCCTTGTACCCCTCTAGCTCCCCAGCAGTTCAGCATCCCATGATGTTTTGAGAGGAGTGGCTTAAAAGAGCTTATTAATCATCTCAACCAGCTCCCTCATTTGAAAGATGAAAAGTCCAGTGCCTTCCTGACCTTGGGCCTTCATCCCAGCCATCCCCATAGTGCATGGTGAGGCCCAGACCAATACAGATGGCTTCTGGGAAGCCAGCCTTGCTTTCCAATCCCCTCCAGCGCCGTGCCTGCCCCCTCTCATTTTTTTGCTTTGCCTCCCTTCCCTGCTTCAGGTGACAGGTGTGTCCTTTGAGCTTTAGCTTGGCTATGACACTCTCTTGATGAGATTTGAACTCCCTTTCTGGTAACAATCTTATCTTCTTATTAAAACCTCAGGGGTTACTGCTGTGTCAACTGCCTAGCTGGGGTCCCGCGGGACCGGAACCCACTTAGAGGCACTGGACACCCAGGGACTTGAAGACAGAACAAGGAGTAAGGCTCAGGTCTCCCCTTATTTCCAGACCAGAACTTGTCCCAACAGACAAATGTCCATCTCTGGAAACCTCAGATCCTTTTTTGTAATAACAATAAAGCTGCTCATAATCGCAAATACTTGTTAAAAAGCACAGCTATGCACTCTGAGGCAGGCAGTGTGCTAAGCCCTATACTTCTGTTAACTCATTGGATCATCACAACCCTCAAAGGAGGTGCTGTCATTACCTCTCCCACCACCCCCCTCCCAGAGACCCAGAGAGGTTAAGTAACTTGTGCAAGGTCACACAGTTAATGAGTGGCACCATAGGAAACTGGGCCCAGGAAATGTGACTGCAGAGTCCAAGGTCTGACTCCTTGAAGCCTTTAGGACGTGGCCCCTGCTCCCATCCCTGACCTCAGATCCTACCAGCCGCTGCCCCACCTCCCCGAGCCCTGCGATGGCTCTCCAGCTGCAAACATCACACTCATCCTTTTCTAGGGCTTCTGTCTTTGCTGTTCCGTTTGCCCGGAATGCTTGGCCTCCAGGCCTTCATGTCTCTCCGGAGAGGCTAGCTTGATGACCCTGTCCAAAGTAGCCACCCCTAGCTAGCCCACTGCACCTTTCATTCGTTAGCGTTGATCTGACTTCGGGGTTTACTGTTTCTGCCACTAAAATGTAAACCGTGGGCGCAGCCGTCTTTCCCCTCCCCCTCACGGTGGGGCGCGCTGCACCCAGAGCACCTTGGCCTGGCATGTAGTGGGCACTTGGCAAATACCAACTGATCAATGAGCACGCTGCTCACGTACCAATACACACGCACATACACACACACACGTGCACGGACACTGTCCACGTGCCGGAGCGTGCACTAGAACGCATTTACACAGGCAGAGGCAGCCGCGTGTGTGTGATAGAGCACTCCTCGGTGTAACATCGGGTAGAAGTGGCGAGACCCGCTTAGCGTGGACGGGCTTTCTAACAGCCCAGGCTCAGAGCCAGAGCGTGTCAGAGGACAGACCCAGAACTATCCAGCCTGGAAGAAGGCAGAACAGAAGAGAGAGCCTCCGTGTCCGAGCCAGAGCATCTCCACCACCTGGTCCAGGCCTTTCCTGTGGGTCGCCTGGAAAAACAGAAGACTTGATTAAAAGGTGTGAGAAGCTGGCCGCTGCAGTCTTCGGGAGGGGAGGCGGGGCTGGGGTGACCCGGTCGCTCTGGTTACAGAGTTGAGCTTGCTAAATATAGCTGCGCCGGATGTGGGGCACCAACGAGGCAGGTCTGAGGTCAGACAGGATGGGGGGGGCTCCCCTCTCCCCCAGGCTCCCTACGCCCACCACCCTTGTAGGCTACTACCCATCTTGGGGGACGGGATGCCATCTCTGCCTGGACAAGGAGATGGAGGGAGGGGCACCTGGGTGGCTCAGTGGGTTAAAGCCTCTGCCTTCGGCTCAGGTCATGATCTCAGGGTCCTGGGATCGAGCCCCGCATTGGGCTCTCTGCTCAGCAGGGAGCCTGCTTCCCCCTCTCTCTCTGCTGCCTCTCTGCCTACTTGTGATCTCTCTCTCTCTGTCAAATAAATAAATAAAATCTTAAAAAAAAAAAAAGGAGATGGAGGGAGAAGGGGCTGCAGGGACTTGAGCTTCTGGTTGTCTTGACCTAGTGCCTCATCTGAGCTTGAGCATCCCATTCTGACAGGAGGTATGTGGGAAATGCAGGATCATGGAGCACACGTGGTCTGTGGTGGTCGAGGTCCAGCCAAACTCTAATGGATATGACCCTTGTTCTCCGGCACTCAGGCCTTACTAATTTCAAGGCTGCTCCAAGTCCTTGTGCGTGCGTGTGTGTGTATGTGTGTGTGTGTGAGTGTGTGTGTGTGTGTGTGGTCATTCATACAGTCAGAAGAGCAGAATACCCAACCCCCTTCATGGTTAAAGACCAAGAAGTTCAATATGATGTCTTCACGGAGCAGAATGTGGAGGCGTAGGTGGGAGCGTGCCCCAGAGCTGGGCCTGGTGACATGGGGCAGGACTGGTCCTCAATGGCCTGGCAAGTCCCCTAAGCCCCTGCTCCCATGGGAAGACCCCCAGAGCAGCACATGGAATGCAAAGGGCTGGGCAAAGCTCTCCAGAGCAGAGGGCAGGAGGAGCCCGTCCTGAGATGTTTCGGAAGACCAGGGTGCATGTCTCTGAAATCCTTCCTGTCACAACTGCCAACATGCCCCATGTCCTTGTCCCCCATCAGTCAGTTAATTAATATATAGTGCCTTGTTAGTTTCAGAGGTAGAGGTCTGTGATTCTGCAGTCTTACATAACACCCAGTGCCCATTATATCACATGCCCTCCTTAATGTCCATCATCCCGTTACCTGTGTGTTTTATCTCCCGTGGAAGGATGCCATCCTCCCTTCCAGAGGGGCTGCCCCTGCAGGCGGCGGGAGAGCACGGGACTCCCAGGAGCAGGGCAAGCCTGGAGAACTGCCATGCAGGGCCCCAGCCTGAGCCTGAGGCTGACTCCCCCCGGGGTTTGTGGGATGTTTCTCAGTGGCTTCCTTCGTACTTCCTTTTCTCACCTCCCTTCCCACCATGACAGGCGGGGGCTTGAGCTGGATGGGACCAAACTGCCGACCTGGGGGCAGAAGATCTCCTCTGCAAGGCCAGAGGCTCTCTTCTATGCTCCGTGGGGGACCTGGACCAAACACCCAGACCTCTCTGGTCTGCCATTTCCTCTCCTTTAAGATGATCAGGAGTGGCCCTCCCCTCCCCTGGGGTTTCAGGGGAGAGAGCTAATCTGGGTGACCACCTGGCTTGGGGACAGGGAGACGGGCCGGGCCTGACGTGGAGACTGCCTCCGTGTCTCTCCCTGCTGCCACCTGCCTTCCAGGTGTCTCCCCATCATCATTCTCTTTCACAGGAATCAAAGCCCCCAGCAGCAGTCAAAGGGAGCATAGAGCAGGAGACCACCCCGTCATACAAAGAGATGAATGGGGAAAAGCCACTGTTCCAGGTCGTGGAGAGCCCCCACCCAACCTTTCCCAGCCTCCTTCCCTCCCTGTGCTGCTGAGCCCGGGTTTCCTGGGAAAGGACCTGCTCATAGGACCTGGGCCCCTCCACATCCCACTTGAGCGAGAAGGGAAAGCAGGGACAGCCGGAGACGAGCCCTCCTCCTCCCCCTCCCCCTCCTCCTCCTCCCCCTCTCCTCCTCCTCCCCCTCTCCTCCTCCTCCCCCTCTCCTCCTCCTCCCCCTCTCCTTCTCCTCCCCCTCTCCTCCTCCTCCTCCCCTTCCTCCTCCTTCTCCCCTTCCTCCTCCTCCTCCTTTCTCCAGTGAAGGTCCTCAGGGCTGCTCAGAAGGGAGGGGCTGAGGTGTGCGCTGGGGTCCTGGTACAAGAAGAAAGTGGGTCCCATCCCACCATCCCTGCTCTCCTTCTTCCCTTCCGTGTCCTGCAGCTCAGCTCCGCCCCTCTACTTACAACCACGTGACGTCCAGCCCTTGGAGTGGACGAGCTCCTGCCCCCCGGCCAAGTGTCCTGGCGCACCTGTGGCCTGCCTTGTAGCTGAGCCCAGAACATCTGCTTCCCCCATGGCTGGGGGGCTGGGGGGACACCCAGGCTCCCACAGAGCCCTTCTTGCAGCAGGCTGGGGTGGACAGTTTTCTCTAAGGGAGTTTTTCTATCTTATTCCTTACTACTTCAGCTGTGACAAGAGTCTATTTACCTTCCACCCACCCAGGCAGACTGGGCTTGGGAGAGAGGAGAGGGAAGGATCAAAGGGAAGGGGGCCCGGGTCCATGGCTGCCTCGGGGACTCCTACCTCCCCTTCCAGCAGTGATCGCCTGCTGTGGCCTCAACGCCCCCACAGCAGAGCAGCAGCCCCTCGAAGGAGTGGGAGCACCTTCCTGGGCATCCTCACATTTTGTGGAGGGCGTTCTGTCAACACAAGGGAATGGGACCTTCGGCCATTGCCAGGAACCGGGCAAGCCCGGGGACCGGTGGGGCAGCGCTCCTCCCTGGTGTGGCTTCTTAGTGATTACAAAAGCGGGAAAGCATGGCTCCTAGGTAACAGATGCACGTGGCAGGGGTGTGGTCCTCATCGCGGTGGGGGTGCTGGGATCCACAGGGAATTGCCCCCCCCATGTTTGTCATATGTAGCTCTGGGGGGGGGGCGGATATCAGGAACTCTTCCGGGCCTTCTGGTTGATAGCTGGGACAGTTGGGCTCATTTCCTTTGGGGCCTTCTGGGCCTGGGGAAATGGGCCGCCCCCACACCCTCACCCCCTTAGGCCCGCCTGCCCTTCCTCCTTCCCTCAGCACGGGGCTGAGAGGACAGCAGATGCCACAGAAATTTCCCCAGTTGTCGTCTTCATCCAGATCTGCTTTTCCACTTCAGAGGGTGACCACAGGCCAGGCTGCACTCGGGGATCCAAGAGGGCGAGAATGGATCCGATGGCTCAGGCTGCCTGGAGGGGGAGGGGCACGAGAACCCCTCCCCCATTCCCCGGATGCATTCTGCTCATTCCTGAGTGCTCATTACCACTCAAGATAAAATCCGTGTTCCTTGGCATGAACAGTAGCAAGAGAGTTCTAACATCAGATAAGGGAGACTAAGTTGGATGGCCTCCGAACTCTGACCATGCCAGCCTTGGGTTTCTAGAACCCAACATACTATTATCATGAATATGAAGTGATTGATGACAATGTGCTCAGTAGCACCCATAATTAATACAAAGGAGGCTGTTAGCACTTCCGATTTCCCAGTTCTAAGTGTTATGTATTCAATTACTCTGCACTTCTCACCTTATAAAGACACATCCCCCTGAGCTAGATCTCTCTTCATTGTCATTTACCAGTTAAAGAACCGAGGCCCAAACTAAAGCCCCTCCCTCAGGAAGAAACAAGCAGCGCCCTTGATTTGGGCCTCCGAAAGAAACTCCTGCTGCCCCCCGCCCACTGCCCGAGGCACGCTCTCCCCTGCAGGCCCACGGGACCACATCGCCCCTCAACCCGAAAGCTGGGGTTTGTTCCTCAGAAACAGCAATCTGTCTTGACTGGGTCCTAGTTGGACTCCCTTAGTCACTGTCTGGGATAAGAGAGGCCTGCAGGTCTGGGAACCTCAGAGAGGGCCATGAAATCTCTCAGCTGAGAGGGCCACCATGGCCCACATGGAACTCAGGCCAGCCCATCCTTGCCTGGAAGGTGTTCCTCAGAGACAAGGAGACCAGGGGAGATGTGTGGGAAACCCACCAGTCTTTGTCAATCAGAGGTAAATTCCTCGGGGAGACCTGTGTAGGCCCCACGGGCATGGCCGGTGTTCTTTCCTCTCTCACGACAGGAGGCAGAGTGTCTTGCATTCAGCAAACCACTAAATGTGAACTGTTGTGATTTCTACATCTCCCTCACACTGCTGCTGGCTTTTGCCTTCTAAAGTTCATGGCCCATGGGTTGGGAGTCAAAAGTCTAGGAATTATGGAATTTTCTGGGTTTTGTTCATACCAATTCCAACGGAGGCAAATGTGTTTATTGAAGGCTTACTCAGCCCTGTCACTCGGCAGGACCGTGACTTTGGCATAGAGGTTTAACCACTCTGTGCCTCAGCTTACCCCTCTGGAAAAGAGGTGCCCTACCCCATGTCACAGGCTTAGTGGGGATTAACTGGCATAGCGCATACGAAGTGCTTAGGAGGAGCTGTGTAAAGAAACACAAGCTCCTCCCTGCCCCCTCCCCCCTTGTATTCTGCTAAGAGCCTTCCTCTTCTGCTTCATGCAGCCTCTGAGCAATCGAGTGAGGTTATCTCTCGGGCCCCCATCTTTCATCACAGATGCCATGGCCTGGCCCATCCGGTGCCCTTGAAACATTCTGCAAGGTCAGGCCTCAGAGCTCCTCCTCTGTCCCCTCCCCCTGGGCTCCAGCTTTACCCACCCCCTATACTCAGGCTGTCACAGCTGACCCAGAGACCACGACTCTGGCTCTGCACTCTGGTCCAATGGGCCAGCCCAGCTCCTCCTCTGAAGAGGTCAGGGCCTAGGTGGAATGATGGGCAGGTCCTGGACATGGGGTATCTGGGAGGGGCAGGGGGGTCTGGGGCCAGGCTTTTTGACAGGTCCCAAACGTGACAGCCGCTGTGTCCTCAAGAGCATGTCATACCCCCAACCCCACGGATCTGGGTTAAAAAGTGACAGGTAAGAGTGACAGGTGTCAAGAGTCCTGAGGTGCCGCTGGGAGGCATACAGCCCTGAAAGTGGGAAGAAAAAGCACCCTGAGTTCAGAATATAGGCTTCCCTTCCTCAGAGTCCTAGCCCCTGCCTTTTTATGTCGACAGCCATGTTGGCCGCCACTTCCGCTCCTGCCACGGACCACCCCCCCACGATGGCTGGGACACGAGGGTGGAGAAAAGCGAAAGGAAAAAAATCGGAGCTCCCCACCCCTGCACCTATGCTCTGCGTTGTAGGAATTCCCAATTTCACTGCTCTGACCAAAACCAGAGGGTTGCTTCTGTATTTCTTCTGTATCTCTCACCAAGCGCTGACTTGAGGTGTCGGGCTATGCTAAGTTCTGCTCGGCAGAGACCCAAGTACAAGATATGTTCCTTTCATGACCTCCTGGTTCCCCCAGCCCCCAGTCCACTTGCTGGTACTTCCTGTTCAGACTTCAGACAGCGGCACCGCGCGCCCTATCCAAGTTTTATACCCAGGGAGGGAGAGAGGCAGCCATGTGTTTACTTCTTCCCACCTGGAACAGGAACATAATAAGATTTTAAAGACTTATTGAGTTCTCAAAACCTTGGTCCTTCTCCTGCCTCCAAGAGAAAGGAGGCGAGTCCTGGCTGATTGTCACATTGTCCTGTATCCTCCTGAAAACACAATCACTCCATTCACTTACTCATCCTCTTAACAAATATTTCCTGAGCACCGGTTCTGTCTGTAGTAGGCCCCTTCTAGACACTGAGAATTTAGCAATGAAAACCAGACAAAGCCCCTGCCAGACAAAGCAGTCAGAATATAAACAAATAATTAAATATATAATATGTAGGTGATAAATACTATTGTGCAAAATAAAGGAACACAAAAGGACGGGAGTGCTTCTTTATAAAGGGTGGACAGGCAGAGCCTCTTTGAATGAATGGGTAATGGAGTCTAAGGAGAAAGTAGGAAAAAAGTGAGCTCTCTAAATATCGGAGGCAGAAGTATTCCAGGAAGAAGAAATTGCCAAGACCCTCTGAGGGCAGACAGAGCATGTCTGGTACGTCTGAGGAATAGCGAGAGGCCTACATCAGTGAGCAGCGAGCACAGGGCAAGGAGGCATGCGGTTGACTGGGGCGGGGGGCCGTGGGAGAGATCACATGTGACCGTGAAGGCCATTGTTAGGACTATGGGTAACGTGGAATTTGACACAGAGGAGTGGCCTTATCTGACTTATAATTTAACTGGATCAGTCTGACTGCTGTTTTGAGACTAGATTGGGGTAGGGCAGTGGGGGCCAAGAAGGAAGCAGAGAAACCATCTAGAAGACTATTGAAGTAATTCAGGAGACAGAAAACCATGTATGTACTGGTCCAGGGGGAATCGGATGACGGAAATTAGAAATAGTTGCATTCTGAATATAAGTCGAAGGCAGAGTGGACAAGAGCTGTTGACAGGGGTGTTTGGATAGAGAGAGAAAGTGAATAGTCAACTTGGAGTTGCTATGGAGACTATTTGGCAATTGCCCTGCTGACCCAGGGATCTCCAAGCCAACATCCCTGACATTACGATGTTCAGCCACTTAAGGAATACTCCCTGGGAGAGAGGACTCACTACCTCATCCAACAGCCTTACCCAGCCCCTTATACTTTCTCATAGCACTCAAAGCCATGTCCCTGTGTCTTTCTCTTACTGCTTCCGAAGCAATACCAGGCAGGTCCTCATACCTCCCACAGACAATCCTCCAGATTCCTGGCCGAGATGTGCCTGGCCTCTCCCGCCAGTCACATTCCCCATCAGTGCTGTTTTCAGTCCCTCTGGACACGAACAAATCCCCGGAGGAAGCAGTTCTGGGTGTTCTACCTGGTAAAGGTCCCTCTGGGAACATAGTTCACAAATTTTGGTAAAAGAGTCACATTTAGGCCACAAATCTAAATCTGGCAAATAGACTCTTCTCCATCCTTTTTTTTTTCAGGTGGGGAGAATTAAGAGAGTTTTAGCTTCAATCTTGCTTCCTTATCACTGAGAAAACCAAAGCAACTAGAAGTGTGCTTCCTTAGATCACCTGTCAGCATCCATCTCCACACTTTCCTTTCTTGATCATTGTAGTAAATGAACTATCTGTGCTCCTGCCCCAAACCAGAGCCACTTTTCCACTGTATCCCACCTCTTTTTCCATATTCAAGAACACTGGAGCTCCTGAAAATTGGAGGGAACAATGGAG
>JAPYYM010001008.1:0-13999 GCA_028534135.1 Potos flavus | reverse complement strand
GGCCACGGCCGTCCGATGCACTGTCTCCTCAGCAGAGAACCCGCGTGAGCATGTGGACGGCCTGGTGTGTGGCTGCTCTGTCCGTGGCAGCTGTCTGTGGCACCCGCCAAGAGACGAACACTGTCCTCAGGGTCACCAAAGATGTGCTGAGCAACGGTGAGTCCAGGCAGGGGGTGAGGGGCGACACGGGGTGGGCGGGGCTGTGTGGCCCCCCCTGAGGTGCCCAGGGACCCCCTTCGTCACTGGCAGGTTCTGCGTCAGGTGGATGGGTAAATTATCCCGCCTTTTGCTTTTGGCTGCCATTTCCTGAGCACTCACCGTGTGCAGGAGAGCGTGCTGAGGGCTTTAGAGCTCAGGCAGCAGATGGCAGTGACTAAGAGCCTGGGGTCCTGGAGGCGGCCTTCCTGGGGCTCAAATATGGACCGTGCGTCCTTAAGTCCGCCACCTGAGTTCTCTGAGCCTCAGTTTCCTTATCTGCAAAATCGATGTGATTTTGGCCCCATTGCGGAGGACAGATAGGAGGATGAAGGAGAAAGCCTTTTGAAAACTTAGCATGGTTCCTGGGGCATAGGAGGCCCTCAAATGCAGGAGCTGTCATCAGTCCTGCCTTTAATTCTTAGGACCTCGTTTTTGTCATCTGGCAAATGAAGACACTCCCTGCCCCGACTCCTGTCTAAGCAGGTTTATAAGCTCTAACGTCTGGAGCACACAGAAGGGAGGATGAAGAAGAAAATCTTCCCAGGTTTGGTGAATGGTGTGAATCTAGTTAAAGTGAGAGCAGGTCAAGGTCAGCAGCCAGCGAGCCTGCCGGGACGTCAGGGCTGGATTGGTCTGGAGGCGTCTTCCCATCCGACCCTGACGTTTTACCACAAGGAAAAGTGGGGCCCAGAGAGCCGAGCAGTTCCAGGGGCGGCACCTGGGGGCTGTGGGAGAAAGCCCTGACTGGTACCCTTGCTTCTCGGCAGCCATCTCGGGCACCCTACAGCAGAGTGATGCTCTCCGCTCAGCCCTGAGAGAGGTGCCCATGGGTAAAGCTGGTGGTGATGGTGGCGGACCGCTCCTGGGGGGTCTGCTTGGCGGAAATGGAGGTGGAGGTGGTGGGGGCGGTGGTCTTCTGGGGGGCCTGCTTGGCGGTGGGGGTGGAGGGGGTGGTGGCGACCTGCTGGGTGGAGTCGGGGGAGGCTTATTGGGTGGTGGAGGCAGCAGTGGTGGGGGGCTGCTGGGTGGTGGAGGCAGCAGGGATGAGGGGCTGCTGGGTGGCGGAGGCAGCAGGGGTGGGGGGCTGTTGGGTGGCAGTGGTGGGGGGCTACTGGGTGGTGGTGGTGGTGGTAGGGGTGGTGGTCTTCTGGGGGGCCTGCTTGGTGGTAGGGGTGGAGGGGGTGAAGATGACCTGTCGGGTGGAGGTGGGGGAGGTTTATTGGGTGGTGGCAGGGGAGGGGATTTGCTGGGTGGCAGTGGTGGTGGTCTCTTGGGTGGTGGTGGTGGCGGTCTTTTGGGCGGTGGCCGACACCATTACAATGACTACAGACGCGTTGAATTCTCCCGAGGTGTTGGTGGCGTTCCCTACAACGATTTCCATGTCCGAGAGCGCCCCCCAAAATATACCAATGGCAACCAGCTTGGCGGTAATTACAAGTATGGTCACATCGAGACCAATGACAACACCGCTCAGCTGGGGGGCAAATACAGATACGGTGAGATCCTTGAGTCAGATGGAAGCATCAGGGACCTCCGAAACGGTGACTACCGCAATGCCGAGAATGCATATGGCGGCCACAGGGGCCATGGGAGGTACAGGTCAGCCGAAGGTGCGGCAGCCGTGGGCAGGCTTCACCGGAGAGAGCTGCGGCCTGGAGAGATCCCCCCCGGTGTAGCCACTGGGGCGCTGGGCCCAGGTGGTTTGCTGGGCACTGGAGGCATGCTGGCAAACGAAGGCATCCTGGCGGGCCAAGGTGGCCTGCTCGGCGGAGGTGGTCTCCTTGGTGATGGAGGACTTCTCGGAGGCGGCGGAGTCCTGGGCGTGCTCGGCGAGGGTGGCATCATCAGCACCGTGCAGGGCATCACCGGGTAAGGAGCGGCTGGGCTCTCCCTACCAAGCCCAGATGATGAACCTACAAATCGGGTGATCACCCCCAAGGGCCTGGAGTTGGAGGAATGAGAGTGCTCAGAGCCTCATACACTTCAAGGCTTGGCCTCAGGACTAGAGGTCTTGAGAGTCCCCAGTTGTATGGCTTGGGGTCTTGTCCTTAAGCAGTCTTGAATTTGAGTCTCAGCTCACCTCTTTATATATGTGTGTGACTCTGGGCGACACTTTTCATCTCTCTGAGTCTTGATTTCCTCATCTGTAGAATGGTCCTAGTCACAGTTCAAGTGGAAAATACCCAAGGATTTAAAATTACACATATATAGTAATTTCAACTGTGCCCAGTCTCCTCCTCACATTCACTATCTAATTCAACAAATACTTAGTGCTCCTCTTCTGTGCAGGCCACCGTATTGGCACTGAGCACACGGCCACATGGTCAGCCAAAAACAAGTCTCTTGTCCTCACGGAGCTTGCAGGCTGATGGGGTAAATGGGCTTTCATAAAGATGCCTGAAAATAGTTACAATTATAACACTGGTAAGCAGTTCATGGGGAAATGAAGATGTGTATAATGGAGGAAGTCAGGGAAGGCTTCCTGGAGGAAGAGGGTCTTAAACTGTAATCTGAGAATATGTAGGAAGGAACCAGGCAAAGAGAGAGCAGGGACAAGCAGAGGGAATGGCATCTTTACAAGAAAAAAAAAATCCAAAGAAAATACCTGGAAATGTAAACAGTGTGTCTCCAAGCAATAGGAGTATGGGCCATGCATTCTTTCCCTTTCACTTCTCTGTGTTTTCCAAGTTCCATCCACAAACCTCAGGTCTCTTTAGAAGCAGGAGGGATGAATGCGGCACAGAGAAGGGGGTGGTGTGAGGCGGGGCACTCCTAGTCGGGGGTGGCAGGCGGGGGAATGATCCCCATCTCACCACCCCGGGTCCTATGCAGGCTGCGCATCGTGGAGTTGACCCTCCCGCGGGTGTCCGTGCGGCTCCTGCCCGGGGTGGGCGTCTACCTGAGCCTGTACACCCGCGTGGCCATCAACGGGAAAAGGTGTGTGTCCTTGGCCCCGGAGGGGGCCCCATCACCCTGTGTCCTGGCTGGGAGATCTTGGGCAGGTCGTTTCCCCTCTCTGCCACTCAGCCTCTTTGTCCACAATGTGGGGAGTAGTCAGACCTAACATCTTACCAGTACGTGACTTATACTTTTGGGCTCAGGTCATCTTGCGGTCCCTGTCAGCTGTGACAGGAGCTGGGAGGCTGGAGACAGGTGACATCCTGGGTTTGAATCCTGACTCTCTTTAAAGCTGTGTGACGTCGGGTCAGCCCCCTTATGTCACGGAGCCTTAGTGTCTTCGCCTGCAATGGGCGTAATGACATCTCCTTTTCCAGGTGGCTGTGGCCACAGGTGAGGGAAGGCAAGCAAACGCCTCCCTGGAGAGGGCCTGCCACAAAGTAGGTGCTTATCCAAGGACCTCAGTCAGTGGACTTTTGTGCCGAGTTCTCCCCGTGGGATGAGGTCATGTCTATGTGGCTAGGTCAATGGGTAGTCCCCTTGGAAACCAGAATTTATGTATAGCGTTCATTTATTGACCCCTGTTCCTAGCCTTTGAAGCTGTCACGGACTAAGGGAGAGAGATTTGTTCCGAGATGTAGAGGGAGCAGGGAAGCCTTCTGGTCTGGGACCCCTAGAGATGAGTAAGGGGTTTAATAGATGCACAAAAGCAAGAGGCAGGGACAGCAAGGCTCAAGGCCAAGGTGCAGGGTTGCTGGGTAGAACCGCATGCAGCTGAGCTGCCTGGCAGTCGAGGTTGACTCACTGTCTCCCCGGCCCCACAATCTCCCCCAGCCTCATTGGCTTCCTGGACATCGCCGTGGAAGTGAACATCACTGCCAAGGTCCGGCTGACCATGGACCGCACGGGCTACCCCAGGCTAGTTATTGAGCGATGTGACACCCTGCTGGGGGGTATCAAAGTCAAGCTGCTTCGAGGGTGAGTACCGGTGGGCAGTGGAGTGCCTTGGGGGATGGTGGAGTGGTCTGTCTTTGACAAACCATATGGTTCCAAGTAAAGGCTCCAGAAGCAGCCTGGAGTTCAAACCTCGGCTCCACTATTCCTTGCTGTGTGACTTTGAGCAACTCTGTTGCCCTCTCTGTGCTCCAGTTTCTTTGTCTATGGAATGGGGGTAATTCTTTTACTCTTTGGAATTGAGATAATGAATGCAAAACACTTAGTACAGAATCTGGTACATTTTAAGAGTTTTCTGAATATATGTCTAACAGGAGTTTTGTGTCCCTTGGAGCCCCACCTCATGGGGAAATTTCCCAGTTGGTTCTGTCCAAGGCAATCTTGGTTAGGGGTTGAGTTTTTTCTGTTATGCTCTCCCCACAAAATGGCCAAGTCCACATACTCTGTCCCAAGAGGTTTCAAGTGTCCGTGTATTGAGGGGTGCACTGCCCCCAAGTGACGGTCTTCGATAAGAGCACATCAGGGCAGTTCAGAGCTGAGTCCTTTCTTTCTCTTCACTCCCTGGCCCTCATCATGGGGATGTTCTTTGGCTTCTTTCTTCGAGACCTCTGGCGCCCTACTCCTTCCCCCGCTGTGTTATCAGTCTTTTCTCCCTATCACTCCAGTGCTCATCCTACCTAGACTTTGGGAGTAGAAAAACTCATTGTGCCACTTGAACTCAAGAGTTTCTGATTCAGGGGCGCCTGGGTGGTTCAGTGGGTTAAAGCCTCTGCCTTCGGCTCAGGTCATGATCTCAGGGTCCTGGGATCGAGCCCCGCATCGGGTTCTCTGCTCAGCGGGGAGCCTGCTTCCCCCTCTCTCTCTGCCTGCCTCTCTGCCTACTTGTGATCTCTCTCTCTCTGTCAAATAAATAAAATCTTAAAAAAAAAAAAGGATTTCTGAGTCATATGAGCTTCTCTGAGTCTTTGTTTCCACTCTAGGATAGGTAAGGACAGAGAAAACTGGCCCCTGATATTTTAGTGAGGAGAGGAGGCGGAGAGAAACACCTAGAAACCTCACAGATTTTTACATTCACATTTTCACTAGGAAATATGTTTGGTAATACATGGTTCAAAATTTAAAAAAAAATAGGAGTGCCTAGATGGCTCAGTTGGCTGAGTGTCTAACTCCTGATTTTGGCTCAGGTCATGATCTCAGGGTCATGAAATCGAGCCCCGCATTGGGCTATGCACTCAGCAAGGAGTCTGCTTGAGATTCTCTCTCTCTCCCTCTGCCCCCTCCTGCTCTCTCTCTCTCTCTAAAATAAATAAATAAATCTTTAAATATATATATATAAAAACAAAAAGGACGAGACTGAAAACTCCCTTCACACCCCTCTCACCTGCCCCTCCCCAGCAAGCTCACCGTGCTTCTCCCTTGATTCTCCTCCCAATTCCTTTCTACAAATGAAGCAAACATGAACGTGGATTCTCATTCCCAACCCTCCTTTTAACACAAATGGGCACATCCTATAAACACCATTTTTGCACTTTGTCTTTTTCATTTACTCTATTCAGAGATTTTTCTGTATTTGAACATTGAGAGTTTCCTCGTTTTTACGGCCGTGTGATATTCCATTGTCTGGACGAGCCACTATGTACTTGTCTAGTCCCTGGTGTGGGGACGTGGCAATTTGTCTGAACTTCTGCTCTAACAAACAGGTTACAATGAATAACCGTTTATATACGTTTTAAACCTGGGCCGATGTATCTGCCGGATAATTTCCCAGAAAGAGGAAACAGTCTGTGCCCTGAGTGTACACAGATGAAATCCCGAGGATCCCTCTCCCACCTGTGCGGGCGCGCACATGCACCCATGCGTGGGTAAACGGGCAGGTGCCTTCTCAAGGGCTTTATCCTCCAAGGAGAATCGGGACCAAGAATCGGGACCCCTTGAGGTGCGCATCCCCTTAAAAAGGAGGCCAAAATGCATCGTGAAACATTCTAATTAGGACACGCTCTCAAGAAGTTCTTGGCTCTGTCAAACCGGCGAGCACCGGATGGTCAGCTACGACGTGGGCGGGCCCAGGCAGGGGGTGTTCGGTGGGGGCAGAGATGGATGGGTTTTTAAGGGGCCGAGCTGTCGGTGACTCTGTGTTAGGAAAGCCATGTTTCCACTCACCTTCCTGTCACCGTGAGGCCTCGGGAAACACAGGCTTCCCTTACAAGTCTGTCTGTCCCTCTATGTGTCTTGTCTATGCATCAACACTGTGATCTCTTCCCCCACCCTCAACTAACTAGTTAGGACAATTAGTTTATAGCTGGTGACGGACTTAGAACTCGCTCTGGACCCCTTCTTCGGACCTGTGTCCTTGTTTGTAGGACTGATCACATGTCCCAG
Organism: Potos flavus; assembly: GCA_028534135.1. Taxonomy (NCBI): domain Eukaryota; kingdom Metazoa; phylum Chordata; class Mammalia; order Carnivora; family Procyonidae; genus Potos; species Potos flavus. Next base: position 7,570 of record JAPYYM010001008.1, on the reverse strand, counting down.
GCTTTTCAACATCAACAACTCATTTCCGCTTGCGGACCGCATGAGCACGTTTTGCTGGCCAGTGTTTCTCCTCTCCTGCCTTCCACAAACATTAACTGAGCATCTACTATGCACCAGATACTGTGCTAAGTGCTTGGATCAAGTAATACTTTCATTTGGCTTTGGGAAGACAGCACAAAGCTGTGGCAAGCAGCCCACTAGAGGGCCAGATGTGCAGGAGGGAACAACGTTTGCACTCATAAATCGGGCCTGGCCCGTTGCAGTTCAAGGAGCATTTGTTGGATGGATGGATGGATGGGCAGACGGATGAGTGAATGAATTGAATGAAAAACCAAGTGATTGCCGGGGTCGCCTGTCCAGTCAGGCCCAGCCACTGTCCTTCTGACTTTCAGAACAATTTTCCAGTTCTCGCTGTTCAGGGCCTGGCTAGGGACCCCGAGTATGGACAAGCTTGGTGAGCTCCCTCCTCCCCTCCACTCCTCTCTCCTCAGGCTTCTCCCCAACCTCGTGGACAACTTAGTGAACCGAGTCCTGGCCAACGTCCTCCCTGACTTGGTAAGAACCCACCCTGGATTGGGAAGCTGGAAGCACAGACTTTCCCCAGACTGAGGGACCACAGTCCGGCTCCATCCCTGTGGGCATGCAGGTGACCCAGAGGGATGGGGGGAGCCAGAGGGCTGGGGCATGTTCTTGGGGGTCTGGGGAGGATCCGGAGGACCATGGGGGGACAGATTAGTGAAGGGATAAGGAAGTGGAGCTTAAGGGTCACAGAGTTCTGGTTCGAATCCTAGCTCGGGCACTTCCGAGCTGCGTGACAGTCACATCCCCTCTCTGAGTCTTGGTTTTCCCAGCTATAAAATGGGGATTATGAGAGAGCCTTCCCCATAGGGCTGTGGGGAGGACCGTGCCAGGCACAGAGCAAGCAGGCAGTAAATGTCTGCTATTGTCAGTATTTGTGCACCCCTCCCCACCCCAGCCCCATCACCGGAACCTCGCGCCGTCTCCCCCTACAGCTCTGCCCCATCGTGGACGTGGTGCTGGGTCTCGTCAATGACCAGCTTGGTCTCGTGGACTGTAAGTCCTTCCTGCTTTGCTTTATTCGGCCAACATCTGCCAGCCTTGATCTGGGCCCAGCCATGGAAGGCATTGGGGACATAGCGTGTCTGGGAGGAGGGTCCAGTGTGGTGGGGACACACCTGCTCAGGCCCTCCGAGTGCGGTGCGCCTGATGCCACTAGAGAGAGGCTACGTGGCCAGGCATCCCCCCGGAGGAAGGAGCCTTCCGCCTGGCCCGGAGGCTCAGGCTCTGGCCTGGGGCGGCAGTATGGGGAGGGGGGGGCTGGGTTTGAGCCCTGGCTCTGCTTGCAACGGCGTGGACTTGGAAAGACTTTCCAGTTTCCTCATCTCTACAATGGGGAGCTGGCTTCAGCCCGCGGAGGGATTGGAGAGTGAAGAGTAGGAGACACCGTGGAGACTGTCCGGGTCCTCAGATCCAGGCTCCAACACCACCCCACGGTCCAAGATTTCTGAGCGAACGTTCCTGAAGGCAAACCTGCCCCCATAGAGTTGTGCGGTTCATACACAGCTTGTTCCAGGGATCTCCTTTCATATAGGCCACAACATCACGGAAGCGCCTGACTTATGAGGGGCTATAGGTCCTATGGCCATACGGCGCGGCCCTCTGGGGTGGCAGTCCCATCTCTCGGGACCCCAGGCAGTTTGAGGATGGCTTTCCCAGACAGGTAAAATTCTCTTCCTTTGTGGCCAGGAACAAGGGAGGAAGAGCCCAGACGATGGGGCTGTTGGTCACAAGCAGTCAGGGAAATCCCAGCTTCAACTAAGCACCACGTTGTGGAACCTTAGAACTTCTTCCCCGCTCACAGTACGTCACAGTTTACAACGCTTATCGATATCCAGAACCTCATGGACCCCGCAGTACAGTCCAAGGAGTTATACTAAGCCCATTTTACAGAGGAGGAAACTGGAGTTCAGAGAGGTGCAGTGTCTTGCCTGAGGTCACACAGCAAGGAAGAGGCAGAGCTGGATTTTGAACCCAGAACTCTTGCTCTTTTCATGATGTCTGGATCTGGAGGCTTGCTGCTTTGCCTGCTTTGGGGAACAAGGAGGGAAGGCATCTCGGAGGATCAAGGGGACTCCCCATGACCCCTACCTTTGCCTGCAGCTCTGGTCCCTCTGGGGATATTGGGAAGTGTCCAGTATACCTTCTCCAGCCTCCCGCTTGTGACTGGGGAATTCCTGGAGCTGGACCTCAATGTGAGTGCTGGGGCCTCGGGGCCAGGGGAGGCGGGTGTCGGGGGGCAGACCCATGGGCTTCTACTCAATGTCTGGCAAGCAACGTTTGGACAGGACCCTCTTCTGATGACTTGAGGACCTTCTAGGAGTCACATCAGAAGCATAATCACAGCCAACGCTTACCAAGGGCTTACTGCACATTCGAAGTGTCCTTTGTAGATTAACTCAGTCTATCCTCACAGCAACCATAAGACATAATAAGGTGAACTCTTATTGAGGAAACTGAGGCACAGAAATCAAGCCACTTGCCCAAGGTCACACAGCGAATAAATGTGAACCTGAGATCTAAACCCAGGCAGTGCACCTTCTGCGGCTGCAGGCTTGGCTCTCCTGGAGGCATGAATCTGGCCAGTAGGGGGCTGATGAGCGCTAACAGCCAGCTCTCTGTGATTTAAAAAAAAAAGTCCTGATTTGTAGTATCTGCTGATTTCCATGGTCTGAATACTGCCACCGTGGCCCATTTCAAGCTACCAACTTGATATCCCTGAAGAGTTGGGAGGACAAGCATAGAATGTCACAAGAGCGCGTATGAGCCGGCATGAGCTGGGTCCAGGACACCGCGGAATCTGGCCGGACGGCACGGTGCACACGCATTCGTGCTTCCCCTGGGCTCTACCAACATGGGCGCTTCCGCCCCCCCTTTGCTCCATCAGAGACAGAGCTGCAGGTGCACCCCCACACGGCCCCAGACACAGCCTGCTTGCGCACACGTACACAGGCACACCTAGTCTATTCATAAACAATAGCCATTCGAGAGCTGTTTGTTGGTTACCTGCTGTTTGCCAGACTCTGGGCTGGGGCTGGAGGTGCACTGGTGAACAAGGTAAGATCTCTGTCTTAACGGAGCTTACAGTCTATTGGAGGGGATAGGCCATCCAAGAGTCACTCAGACAAATATGCAATTAAAGATCATGAGTGCTGTGAAAGAGGGTCCCAGGGTATCAGAGCCTGAAGCAAGGAGATACGATGTAACCAGGGAGGTCATGGAGGACTTCATGGAGGAAGCTGAGACCTGCCAGATAAGTGGGCCTTAATAAGAGAAGAGTGTGGGGGAGGTTCGGGACAGTGTGTGGGAAGGTGGCACGGTGGGAGTCATGAGATGGTGGGTGGCAGGGTCTGGCTGGGGCAGTAGGGACAGAGTGACTCTCCAGGAGGTGAAGAAGTCTCCGGGGGCAGACCACGCAGCATTCGTAGACCATGGAAAGGTGTCTGGTCTTTAGAGAGTAGATACACTGTGGCATTTGGCGGATCCATAACCATACTAACTCGTTTTAGCAAGACTGAGAGGGGAAGAATCTATGTCACACGTGTATTGAAAGCAAAGGAGGGCTAGAAGTGGTCATAAAGTGAGAACTCTAAGAAGTTCCATTCCATCACAAATGAAGAAGAGCTGGGGGCCATGAAAGAAGGGGTAACCCAGACCCAGTGGGTCTAATCGAGGAAGGCTGCCTGGCGGCAGATTCAGGGCCTCGCCCCAGTCTCAGCCTCCTCGTCCACTCGTCTCCCTGTATCCCTCCCTGTGACCCCTGTCCTCTCTGCTTCCCCAGACTCTGGTTGGGGAGGCTGGAGGGGAGCTCATTGACTATCCACTGGGGCGGCCGGCCATGTCTCCCAGACAAAAGATGCCAGACTTGCCCCCCATGGGTGACAACACCAACTCGCAACTGGCCATTTCTGCCAACTTCCTGGGCTCGGTTTTGGCCCTTCTGCAGAAGCAAGGGGCACTGAATATCGACATCACCAACGGCATGGTGAGTCATGGGCTGGACTGGGCAGCAAACAGCTCCCTGATGATCCTGTCTAGTCCCCATAGCCTCGGGGAAATTGCTTTAAAGATAGTCCGTTCCCCACTCATTTCCCCACTCATGGATGTGTACTGATTGCATCAGCGTTTACCAAAGTTGTGGTGCCTAGGATGATTTTAGGCAATTCACAGCCATGAAATGAAATAACATCAGATCATATGATGAGAAAGTTGCTCCCTAGTCAGTTCTATTTAATTTTATGCCAGTCCTTCTTTAAAAGCTTTTACATATTCCTATATATGTATCTCAATGTAAATGCTTAGAATCCTTTTACTTGGTAAACATTGATACAAAAAACTAAATGATACATGAGAGTAAGTTATGATCCAGAGTAATTTTCTTTCCAAACCTTTTCTTGTGAAAATTCAAACCTTCAGAAAAGTTACAAAATAACACAATTAATGCCCAAATATCTTTCACCCAGATTCACCAGTTAATATTTTGCCATATTTGCTTCATGTCTATCAGTCCATCCATCCATCTGCTTATTCACCCATCTACCCACCTACTCATCCATACACCCATCGTTCTAGCCTTCCATCCATCCATCATCCATCCATCATCCATCCATCCATCCATCATCCATCCATCCAACCATTCACACATCCACCCATCCATCCTTCTAGCTATCCATCTTCTCATCCATCCTTCCATTCATCCATGTATCTAACCTATCTATCATTTAGTTAGCTAGCTAGCTATTGTTGAACAATTTAAGTTTTTGGAAACAAGACATTTCACTCCATAAATTTGTGCCTATCTGCTAAGAATAAGATGCTCTCAAAAAAACCACCATATGAATTGTGTCCATCTTGGTTCCATCAAGAGGAAAGTCTCCATTTAGTGCTAGTATATAGTTAACCCTCTCTTGAACTTTTAAGTGTCCTCTTTTTAACTCAGAGAAAACAGAACTCACACCCATAGCCCTTCACAGACAATGATATCCAAGCAGAATGTAATGGCATTATTATGTTTTTATTGCATTTACTTTTCCAGTTGCCATTTCTTTCTGTCAAATAGTACTGGCTTTCCATTTTTTAGTGTTTGAAGTTTTCAAAAGCAAGTCAATTGAAAGAAAACATTAAGTAAATAATAGTACAGGTTGTTCAGAGAGATGGCAGAATTATGCCTTTAGTGGACACTGGGTTATACACATGGACTCACGGATGCTCACCTTGTTTTAATCAAGAATTACATTTACAGGAGAAAGAGTCAGGTCTGCGGTGAGCTTACATGGCTAGCCCGGTCCACTGAACCACAAAACAGTTACCGTGGTCAGTATGGTGCTTACTGTTGGACAGGCAGGGCCTCCCAAGGGGCCTTTGAGGGGAAGAAGCTGCCCCCCACTGGTTGTCTGAGGGTGTGTGGAAATTTAATCACTGTGTTAGCAACTCCCTTCTGTCCCCATAACCTCAGGGACTCATACGGCCCTTCCTCTTTCCTGCAGTTTGAAGAGCTTCCTCCTCTCACAACGTCCACGCTGGGAGCTCTGATTCCCAAGGTATGTAAGGCACATGTGTTCCCTTGTCTTCAGCTCTACCCTCCTTCTAACTGTCCCGGGAACTGGGTCAGAAGGGGAGACACTCAGTACTAAGGTGGGGCGATCTGACACCCTCCTTAGGAGAGCAGTGACAAAGGTGTGGTATCCAAATCCTTATGAGATGGGGGGCATGGAGGGTTGAGGTGGAAAGGCCCTGAACTCTAAAATAGACTGGCCTGCCCGGGTCTAATCCTGGCCTGGCTACTTTGTTGCTGTGTGTCTTCAGGCAAGAGTCTTAACATCTCTGAGCCTTAGCTTCCTCAACTGTCAAAAAAGGGTGCTAACTCCCAGTCCACAGCTTCCTCTAAGAGAGTAAGGGGATGAGGGGGATAATTCATGCAAAGATGCTGACACAGAGCACATGCGGGTGGAGTGTGGCTCAGATGGGAAGAATCAGGATTTTGGAACAGACAAACATGATTTTGAATTCTAGCTCAGCGTGTCTCAATCACACTACTATAGGCAAGTGACTCCTCACTGGACCTCGGTTTTCTCATCTGGAAAATAGGGATAGCAATGCCCACTTCACTGTGTGGCTGTGAACCTGGGATCTGAACGTAGGCACAGAGTAGGTATTTGGTAAATGTTCACTGTTATTGTTATTGTTCATAGTAACAAAATCTTTTTTAAAGGGGGTGGGGGTAAGTGGGCTCTTATCAGATTAGTAGCTAGGTACAGTTGAAACTAAGGCCTTTCTGATCCCAGCTCTCGGGTCCCAAGCCTGTTACCCTGCCCCTGCAGCAAAGAGCTTCTTACATATTAAGTGTCATCACTGTAATCTACAACCATTTTAGACATTGCCCTGTTCTACCTGCCCGTTCTCTTTCAGGTTGTAATTCAGAGGCACAAAGGAAGACCCCATTCAACAAATGGTCACTATCGCCCTCGTGTGGCTGGAAGCTGAATGGCAGGGCACCATTATCTAATGTCATAAATAGCGGCAGCTCTGGGAGGCAGGAAGGGCCCTGGATCAACTGGACCTTTGATTTACTGGGCCACTTTTTATGTGCACTGCACTTTATAGCTTATGAAAGAAAAATTAAGAATATACTCTTTTATTTGATTTTAATTAACCCCCTCCCCATTAATGGGGCCAGAAGAGAGGAGAAATCCATTTTACAGACGGGAAAACAGAGGCTCAGAGGAGCCACACAACGCGGCAGTAGCAGGGCTGGGTCTGCAGCAGGGGGAGGATTCAGGCTGGACACAGAGGAGTGTGTCCTGGAGACCCGGGCTGGGGTGAAGTCACCAGCAGAGCCTTCATCAGAGCTGGGAGGGGCATCCCGGGTCTCCTGCTGCTGTGGAGAGTTTGAAGGGGAACTCTCCACATCCCTGCAAAGAAAGGTGTTGCTAATTATTAGAGACTGTGCGTGTTGGGGTAGGCTCCAGCTATCCTGAAAATCCCTTTGTGAAAAGCCAGTTTGCCAAAGGGCGAGTTCACTAAGTGGTCATTTGGCCGAATTTACTAGATTTGCCAATAGACCCGGTTTGTTCAAAAGAATTTCACTTTAGGGAGCCTGGGTGGCTCAGTTGGTTGAGCGTCTGCCTTCAGCTCAGGTCATGATCCTGGGGTCCTGGGATCGAGCCCCACATCGGGCTCCCTGCTCAGCGGGGAGCCCGCTTCTCCCTCTCCCACTCCCCCTGCTTGTGTTCCCTCTCTCGCTGTGTCTCTGTCAAATAATTAAATAAAATCTTTAAAAAAAATAAACAAAATCTTAAAAAAAGAAGAAAGAAGAGTGTTCCTTAAAATAAATCTTTTGATAAAAGCGTTATTTAGCAAATATGGGAACGGATTGCTTGATGAATTGTCCTTTTAGCTGATTAGCATTTAGGGAGTCCATTCGCTGCAAACAGCCTCCGAGTCCTACAGCTGTGGGTCTCCAGAGACCCCAGCCGATCCAGGTAGGCCGTGT
>JAPYYM010001007.1:0-14001 GCA_028534135.1 Potos flavus | reverse complement strand
TTTTTCATTCTTTTTTGTAATTTTTCATCTATACAGTATATATATGTAATTTTGCATAAATACATGTTCTCTCACACAGGTATTTATGTGTTATTTAAAATCTTGTTTTTTCCTTCATGTTACCTTCGACTTCCCTTTCCTTTCCCCTTCACATCCCTTCTGTACCATGTAGCTGTTGCATGGTGTGCACTTGGACATTTCCCCCCTCGCTCATACAATCATATCTGCACATTTCACACTGACGCTTATCCGTGGGAGAGGTGTGGTGATGCTCCATCTTAGGAGCATTGCATCATGCACATTTTCTGTGTCTTACTATTCTTTTTTCAGTTAGAGTGTATAGGAATCTTTCAAAAGTGGCCTTTCAGCTGTAACTCATTTTTTGGAACGGCTGCATGATAATCGGTGGTGTGAGTGAGCTGTCATCTATGTAAACGTTCTTACTGATCCTCACTTACTTTGATCCTTGCTCCCCTTTCCTTTTCTTGCTACTACAAACACTCTGGCATTAAATGTCCTTTGGCACGTGCCCTTGAGCACTGGCGATCTGAGAGGTGTCAAGGCGATTGCAGCGTTGAATGGCACATATACGTTTAATTTGTGTGTGCGTGTGTGTGTGTGTGTGTGTGTGTGCTGCTAAATGGCTTGTCACAGCAGCTCGAACAGTTGGATTTTTCTCAGCACTATGTGAGCACCCATTTCTCCACATACCTACCACGAACAGAGGTTACTGATCATTCCAATTTTTGCTAGTCTGATGGGTATAAAAAGAGACATTACTGTTATTTTAATTTGCATGTCCCTGAGTTTGATTTATTGTGAACATATTTTTGTTTGCTTGTTGACCATTTGGGTTTGCTCCTCTGTGAATTTCCTATTCTAATTCTTTATTCATTTTTCCATGAGTTCATTTGTCTATCTTTGTTGATTTGTAAAAAGAAAACAAAAAAAAGATTGTCATTTATGATACAAATATTTCAGGACTGAGCTTGTTATGGAATCTATCTTTTGCCAAAAAAAAAAAAAGTTTTAAATTCATATATGATAATATCTATCTTTTCTTTATAGCTTTTACGTTTAATCAAGAAATGCATCGGTCAAGAAAGTCTCCTTCAACCTGCAGATTGTACGTATACATGCATATAATATGCTGAATTTTCTTTCTTTCTTTTTAATATGCTGAATTTTCTTGAAAGTATTTTTTTACAGTTATCTTTAATCTAAAAGGCATTTATATTTGTAGATGGTATAAGATTGGGGTTCAGGTTTTTTTTTAAAGATTTTATTTATTTATTTGTCAGAGAGAGAGAGAGATAGCACAAGCAGGCAGAGTGGCAGGCAGAGGCATAGGGAGAAGCAGGCTCCCTGCCGAGCAAGGAGCCTGATGTGGGACTCGATCCCAGGACCCTGGGATCATGACCTGAGCCGAAGGCAGCTGCTTAACCAACTGAGCCACCCAGGCGTCCCTGGGGTTCAGTTTTTTAAAAAAATTCAATGAATAACTGTGCCATAATCAGTTAAATACACATATGAATGTATGGGCACATATATTCATATATGTGTGTATATTCATATATATATGTGTGATATATATATCATATATATATATATATATCTCCACATATATTTGTGGATATATCCATATGTGTATGGGTATATATGGTATATGTATATATAAACACATACACATATGTATTATACACATATGTATACACATCGATATATATTTATATATATCCCCACATATATATGTATATATACGTAGAGTCATATGTGTGTGTAATATATAATAATTAATTGTGTAGTTTCCCTGACTTATACTATGACCTGAAGGCCCCATCAATCATTTGATTCAGGAGTCGAGGAGAAATCTGAATTAATGGCAGAAGACAAGAAAGCTATGATCAAGCCCACATTGATCCAGAACCCTCCCTTTAAAACATTTTGATTCTGTGACACCATAACCCACACTCTCTTCTCAAAATGAACCACTCTTTTCTCTTTTCTCATGGATGTTTCTCTTGTCCTACTTATCACTATTACTATTACAGAAGTTTCTTCGTGTCTGGGTAGCCTCTAAAGATTCCACACATCTCCTGCCTACTGATTTTTTCCATGGGAAGTAGCGAGAGAAGCAACAGGCACCAAGTACGTTGTCAGAGAGGATAGGAAAGAGTTAATATATCCATCTCTCTTTTTTTCTTAATTTCTTTCACTCAGATATCCTGTTTTGGCATCTTGGTACCTGAGAGCTAATGTTACGTATAGTTACATTAAAACTTAAATATCAGTTGTGGCGATTCACTAGCAACAATTATGATAGTAAAATTTCAGAGTTAATATCTAAACACTTCAGAAAAGCACAATCAGAAACAATTCCTAATAATCCAAACTCATTCCAACTTGAATTATAGTTAGAGTCATGGGAAAAAAAGCAAGACAGTTTAATGATTTAATCTTGAATGTGACATGTGATCATGATTCCCCTTTATCCTAGGACAATGTCTCAGATGGGTAAATGACTAAAGAGCCGTGGTTCTTTATGGGCTTTCCCTTTGGTGACCTTTACAAAAAGGCTAAGGTAACAACCTAAGTCAGTTCATTTCTCCTTTTCTCGCTGGCTCTAAAAGAGGTATTGGAGAAGTCTCATTTCTACAAATCGAGTCCTGACTCAATACCAAAAAATTTTAAGGAACAGAATTTTTATACGTAGATTGCCTAATCCAAGAAACTTTATAGTTTCTAGAACATTTTTCTTCTTTCTTTTCTTTCTTCCCTTCCTTCCTTTCTTTTTCTTTCTTCTTTCTTTCTTTCTTCTTTCTTTCTTTCTTTCTTTCTTTCTTTCTTTCTTTCTTTCTTTCTTTCTTTCTTTCTTTCTTTCTTTCTTTCTTTCTTTCTTTTTTCTTCTTTCTTTCTTTCTTCCTTTCTTTCCTTCTTTCTTCCTTTTCTTCCTTTTTTCCTTCCTTCTTTCCTTCCTTCCTCCCTCCCTCCCTTCTTTCTTTCTGTGTTGTTCCTTTACATATATTTTATTATATAAAGCATATCCTGCTCCCTTTCTTTTCTGTACTTAAATAAAGAAAATAGATTTGCTTCCCATCATCACAAAAACTTACAGAATCATAGGACCTTAGAATTGTAAGGGACCTCATAAATCAGCCAACATTAGAAATCAGCTTCTTTAAACTCTTGTGAAATGCCCTTTTTTTTTTTTTTTTAAGTTGCCGGTTGATTTTAAGGGAAGGCAAGATTCTGTGAATGCCTGAATTCTGTTTCATGTCCTACTTCTGTCTTCCTCTGAACTTTATTTAAATGACTTTGCCTGGAGGACTTTCCAGGGGTGGGGTTTTGTACTTGAACATGGGAGAGAATCCACTTATGCCCCTGCATTCTTGAGGGAGGTGATTTCAGGGGGGATTTTTGCTTCATGGAGGGAGGTGGTGTGAGCGCCCCCCCCCCTTTTTTTCTACTCAGCACAGCTGGTAGTTCCCTACGGACTGGTGTTTGTTTTGCAGTCACGTGGCAAAGGGGGTTTCTGCCAATGTGTACTCATTACACATTCAAATATGACACCCTGACGCCCATTCGCAGGATAGCTTCAGTGCTGTTATTCAATTTTCCTGCCAGAAATGGAAAGTTTATTCCCAGAGTGAAAGTTGCTTTCTTTGCAAATGCAGGTTTCATGCTCGACAGGCATGTTTTAGAATTGTTGCTTGCTTAATATTAAATTCACTTCATTATTTAATTTTCCCATTTTTTAAGGTGACTGCTTGGCTGATTATATCTGAAATATTTTTTAATCAGAATCACATTTGCGAACAAGGCAGGGAGGCACAAGACGACTTCACATATTACTATCCTAATGTAAACTGAGTTGTTTTTATTCCTATTTGGGACCCCTTCCTGTGGAAGGTAACACATCTCTTTGATATTGTATGTGGATAAGGTCACGTGACCTGCTTTGGCCAATGAACTGAGAATGACAGTTTCTATCAGAGGCTTCTAGAGCCCGTGTGGAGTCCGCTGCTCTTGCTCTTTACTCTGCTGTATGAGTGGCTAAGTTCCAGGTAGAGGCAGCTTTGTCAGCTGGGTCCTGCTGTAAACACAAAGTAGACTAAACCCCCAGCTACCACGAAACGTGGGTAAGAAGTCAAGCTTGATTCTGGTGAGCCCCTGAGATCTGAAGGCCATTTGTTACTGCAACATAACCTGACCCATCCTGACCAATGCTGATGGCATACCGGAAGGAACAGAAAAAAACTTAAGTTCTAGTCCTCGTCCTGCCCTTATTGAGTACACATGGAAACTTGGGACACTTCTAAAGTATTGGTGACCTTTACAACTTGAAACTCAGTCTCCTTGGGAATGGGTGCAATGGCCATCACCGTCTGGATCTCACGGGCTTGTATGAGGCTAAAACGACAGCATTTATGTTACAGTCCACGGAAGAGGATCCTGCCCAGACAAAGGTAAGGCACTGTTACAGTTGGGTTTTCCCCCTTTGAGTGAGTTATGTGCACCAATCTTTGCCTCTATTCAAATTTCTAATAAATAAATGTCTTGAAGTGTATCATCCTTATAAAGTTTTATAAGCAATCACACACAGATACTCATATACCCTTGTCTGAGATCGGCACTTCTGACTATAGAGGACCACTCTTTGTAAACATCCGGCTTTGAGGACACGCGTGGAGTAGTGCACACGCTGAGGACACTAGTCTGGCCTTGCCAATCAGCCTGATTATCTTTTCTGAGCCATGAGCATATCATGTGCTGGCCAAACTGCTTTCTCTTTTTGACGAAGGTTGTCAATGATTGGGGTCCCTATTATATCATGTACTTTCTTAGGAAGATTTACTAGATAGGTAGTGCTGAAGTTAAGAACCTCTGTTTTTGAAAATCACTCATTTTCTTCAGGCCTTAATATCTTCACTTTGAAAGGGGGACATTTGGGCTAGCTCAGTGGCTCTCCATCTTGAAAGCGCTTTTTTTTTTTTAAAGATTTTGTGTATTTGACACACAGAGGAAGAGAGAGAGAGAGCACAAGCAGGGGAGAGGCAGAGGCAGAGGGAAAAGCAGACTCCCCTCTGAGCAGGGAGACAGATAGATAGAAGAACTCTATCTTTCAAATCATAGAGAACTGGCACATAGTAGCCATTCAACAAATAATTATTGAATCAACAGACGAATCAGCTCATAAATGTGGAAGTTTAGTTTATGAGCTATGTTATGTTCTGGAATGGGTAGCCAGCTTATAGAAGAAAAAAAAAAAGAGTGGGCTTTTGAGCTTGTTTGCAAGGGTCTATTCTGGATGTCTCCAGATTCCTTCTGAACAATATCAATTAGCATTTTGATAAGCCCACGCTTTCTTTGCCACAGAAGGAATCCCATATGAGTGCACCTGTGGCAAGCATTTAAAATGCTTTCGACACACAAAAGCTTCAGGGGCTCTGCCTTGGAAAAGCTTGCCTAACAAAAGCAATGGCACCACCTCCCTCCCATTGCCTGGTTTCAGGATTGCTTTTCCGTCTCCTCTCAACTCTACCGCCTCTACCACTCTGGGCCAGTCCCTGCCTCTTTAATATCCTCGCAGATCCTTGAAAGGTCTACTTGCAGACATTCCTTAACATCACACTCAGGCTTTTATACCAACAACAGTAAGGGACGCGACAACGTTTTCAAGGATCTTCATCAACAAAGCGAGAAGGGAAAGAGCCTGTGATAATACCTGGTGCTTTGCTAGGTGTTTCTCATTCATATGATCCTTGCAAGGTAAATGGCTTTGCATATTTTTTTGCGATGAGGTAATTTTAAAACAAGGATACTGTGATACAAAGAGGTTCAGGAATTTGTCCTAAGTCACATCTCCTGTGAGGGCTGGAGCTGGAACTCAAATGCACATCTAAGTCTCCCTCGCCCGCCTCCCCCCTCACCGGCTGTTCACTACTTCAGTGCGTGACGCCATGAAGAAGTGAACAGCCTGGCGGGTCTGGAGAGAGCCTTTGGAGCCCGGGGTCCTGGTTCTCCCACTGATCATGTCATTTACTAATTATGGGGCCTTGGGCAGGTTACTCATCCTCTCTGAGCCTCAAGTGCTTCATTAGTAACAAGAGATAAATTGCCCCTTTCAGGCAGTGTCGGTGAGAGAACTAGAGACGGTGGGAATGCAATGAGTGCCTGGCATAAAGGAGACAGTCGGTAAAAGTACTCGCATCATTATTATTACCCTCGATAAACAGTCCCTGAATAGGACGATTCACTCCACAGAGCTGCCCTTGATAAGTGTCAAATGGGTGATACAAGTAGCACGCGGACTTGGAAGGGAGTGCCGGGAGGATCGTTTCTCACTTGAATAACTGGGACAAGATGGAGACCCCAAGGGACAGTCACTGCAGAGTCCACGATGGTGGGGATTGGACCCGCTTCTCTTTCTCTCAGCCTTGTCTTTCTAGGACTGAGGACAACAGGCTTGAGGACAAAGCAGCGCTCAAGAAAGTCTGTTGAATGAATGCAAGTTGGTCTGTCAGGGGTGGATTTCGATGGGGCATGGCGGACACCAGAGGGGTTGTGGAAGGTGATTGAAAAATGTGGGATGGCTGGAAAACTTACAGGATTTGCTGAAGTGGAAGGAAATAAAATGATAGGGCTGGAGAAGAAGCGGTTGGCTAGGTAACTTGGGAGGTCCCAGCAAATGGCAGTTTCCAAGACAGGATGGCACGCGGTCTCTACCGCCTCAGAGTTTGGAGAAAGGGCGAAGTCAACAACCAGGCAATGAAGAGACCGCTGGTTGTCCTTCGAAGATAATTCTGTACTGACACATCAGGTTGCTGTAAGGGCTAAATGAGGTACTATATGCAAAGAGCTTGGCACTCAGTCCGTTAGGCGTTGTTAGTGTCAAGTTATTATTTATCACTTTGTGGCATGTCAGTGAGTGATGAAAGCAGGAAGTCACGATGTGGAGGCAGGAACAACAGACCAGAGAGATGGTGGATGCAGAGATTTAGGGAGAACTTGTAAGTACGGAGCACTGCCCACCTCCTCCAGTGACAGAGATGACACTTCCTTCAGCTGCTCCCGGGAACACTGATACGTTCCTCAAGGACCCTAATCCAGGTGCAGAGTTAGCATTCACATCATGGGTTTTAATATCATTGGCCAGTTTTACAGGCTGATCTCCGGGACCCCTTCCCAGGATGTCTCCCGAACCCACTCAGTTCCCAGATGCTGTCCTGAGGAATCAAGGGGGAGCAGAGGTCAGGGCCCAGCTTCTGTCCAAACAGGACTGAGTGACCTAAAGCGACTATTTAAATTCTATGATCAATCTGAGATGACGAGATTGGACTCAGATTTACTTTGGTTTTCTTCCTGCTTCCAGCAGCGTGGGGTCTTGTGAGGAGGAACAGAGAAGTTGGAGACTAAATAAAGAGCAGTTTTAGAACAAATGTTCTCCTCGTAGCTGAGTATTGCGTTAGCAGTTTTATGACCCACTATGCGAGCACTTAAATAACTATAACACGAGGTAGAAAGTGATAAACACAGAGTACATAAGTGCTGTGGGAATTTGGAGGAATTATTTCAGCTAATTTGGGAAAGCTTTGTGAAACAGAGCTGGAGCTGTTTTTCTCTCCAACATCTGACTTTAAAAAACTTCGAGCAGGCACAAAGGCAGGTTGGAAAGCGCTGGGGCCAGAAGCCACCTTTTCTGATCCCTTTTGCGAGGCTCCTCACCGCACTCCTCTTCATTGCACGGTGCGAACTTGAGAACACGACGCCCTTGGCTTCTACACAGGGGTACCTTTAAATCGGTCTCAGTTAGAAAAGCATCTTGGATGGCACCCTTCTGTGTGGGTTTCCAAGGTGTTGCCAATCTGAATCCTGCCAGTTCTCCTGGAAGAGCTAGGTTTAAACAGTTGGAGAAACAGAAGTAGGGATGACCAGCTGCACAGTAAGTCAGGGAGGGAGCAGGGGGTAACGTCCCAGATCCGCCCGGAAGGCAGTGCTGTGGCCCCTGCTTACCCCACCTTTATGGCCGGAGTGCTCGCTCCCCTCCCCCCGCCTCTGACAGCAGAAGAGGAATGGCAGCTGCGGGGAGATCGCTGGGCTGTGAAGCAGGACCCTGAGTGCTGTCTTGCTTCCCCTTCTGATTATCAGGGGGACTTTAGACAGCGGCCCTCAGTCTGGGCTGATTTTGTCTTCCAGGGAATGTTTGGCTACGTCTGGAGACATTTTCAGTTGCTAAGCTGTGATGTTTGTGGTGTCTAATTCCAAGAGGCCAGGGATGCCTTAAACATCCTCGATGCACAGGGGGATTTCTCAGTCCCAAATGCCAGTAGTGCTGAAGTTAAGACCCTCTGTTTTTGAAAATCACTTACTTTCCTCAGGCCTTAATATCTTCACTTTGAAAGGGGACATTTGGGCTAGATCAGTGGCTCTCCATCTTGAAAGCGCTTTTTTTTTTTTTTTAAAGATTTTATTTGACACACAGAGGAAGAGAGAGAGAGAGCACAAGCAGGGGAGAGGCAGAGGCAGAGGGAGAAGCAGACTCCCCTCTGAGCAGGGAGACAGATGTGGGGCTCGATCCCAGGACCCCGAGATCATGACCTGAGCCAAAGTCAAACACTTAACCAACTGAGCCACCCAGGCGCCCCACGATCTTAAAAGTGTTTAAAAATTCCCTGAGATGCTTGTTCAATAAGGCAGTTTTCTGGCCCCATCTTTAGGGACGCCATACTTGGTCTACAGGGCACATTTTGAGAAATGCCGCACCGGTCAGGTTCTAAGATCTTTCTCAGCCGTCCTATTTTCCAATTCTAAAAATGTGGATGAGCAACAAATGTACTTAGCGTTCCTGCCTGAGCACAGGAGAAACATGGAAATAGGAAATGGGAATCTTCCTTAAGATCTCCTCACACACACACACATACACCTCCACGCCCACAGGCCACACAGAGCGGTCAGTGTGGCCGCGGAGAGACGTGAGGCCTGCTCCTTTCATTCTGTCTCAGAAGCCCGTGAGCCTACCCATACGTGGTGTGGATGATACTGTCGACCTGGGCAGGGCCGGTTGTTCTAGAACAAATGATGTGACAGAAAAGCAGGAGAGAACACACACGTCCTCAAATCTGAGCACTGACTCTCCAAGCATCTTCTCTTCAACAGAGGCTCTTTGCAGCACAGGCTACCCCTGGCATTTTTGGGTTCATAGAAACCAGTTTAGAGTACCATGAGGGGAGGCGTAGATGTGTTTGCTTGTTTATTGTGGTGTTTGAATCATAGGTTATTCTAGGGAAAGGGCAGGGTTGGGTGTGTTGCTACTGTTGGCAAAGCATGACTCCAAGAAGCCTCACAGCTGCCGGTTGCTGCACTTCTATGTGTCAGAGGCTTCTGTGACGTCATTTCGTCCACCCATTACAAGGAAGAAATTACCGTTGTCCTTTCTCAGATGAGGAGATTAAGGTTCGCTGGCATTTGGTAACTTGCCCACGATCTCACTGTGAGTAAGTGGCAGTCCATTGATCATCCTAGGACGGTTTGATTCCAAAGCTCACCCTCTGTCTTTATTGCTTACTACTTCCTTCGAGGACGAGAGGTGACCCGGAAGGGCAGAGACTGGGGAGGTAGGAGGCCGGCAGAGGCAAACACTTGACACGCGGCCTGTCCCCAGACACCTCTGTCTGCATGTTCCTGGGCTTGATTTTGCTTGGAATTCATGTCCTTACGCGGGAGTGAGATGCGGTGCTTGTTTATATCATCATTCCTTGAGGACCCAAACTTCTCCCCCAGCATTAGTATCTTCAAGGAAGATTTTTAAAAAATATTTTTTATATAGATGCACTTATTTTTCTAAGGCCTCACATCAAAACTACTGATTTAGAACAACTGGGAGTAGCGGTTGAGTGGTTTGGTTTTGTCTATGAGTATCAAGAATTTCACTACTGGGATCACTATTTTTTGTTTCGGTTAAGCTCTTTTCTCCAGAAGCCCTCCGGCCCAGGGCAGCCGTGGTAGCTGGAAGCAGTGCCCCACTGAGCCATTATGGCTGCCGACACGCTGGTGGGGGTAGGTATTGGGTTAGGTCTTGAGAGAAACAAACCAGCAACAGGTAAGAATAGATGTGAAGATACATTTGGGAGGAATCTCTCCATCCTACCCAAAGCGTGGTGTTGAGACAGGGTCTGGGTAGGTTCTTCAGTGGGGGCTGCAAGGTAATACTTTCGTGCCCTTCGGACTAAGAAAATAGGAAATAGATTTTGGAAAAGTGAAGGTAAATACTAAAGGGGTTCCTTAGAGGGAGGCACCAAAGGTGAATTTCTGTTACCTTTTTTTTTTTTAAGATTTTATTTATTTATTTGACAGAGAGAGTGAGGGAGACCACACGAGCAGGGGCAGAGGGAGAGGGAGAAGCAGACTCCCCTGATGGGCAGAGAGCCTGACGTGGGGCTTGACCCCAGGACCCCGGGATCATGACCCGAGCCGAAGGCAGACGCTTAATTGGCTGAGCCACCCAGGTGCCCCAATTTCTGTTATTTTATTAAAGCAAGTTGATGGTAAAGACACTACAGTGTGTTTTAAAGGGATTTAACACAAAAATTATAATCATTATATTGACATCTTATTAGATGCACTTAAAAAAAAGAATGGAAATTACAACCTATAGCATGGTTTTGCCACTAACAGGATAATGGCATGCTTTCCGTGTTTTCTCATTGGAATGATAATGCTCTTTGCAAAGTTGCTGTAGCCCACTTTTCAGCTAAAACAGTAAGTGCTGGGTCTTTGTTATTGTCCTTCTAATCATCTAGAATCATTTCACTGATAGTTCATCTCTGTCCTGAGAGAAGGCACTTTGCTCCTATCTCTATAGTAGCATTTACCATGTTTTGTTGTAATTTATCTGCTAAACATTTGCCTCATTGTGCAGGAGGAAGTACCTAAGAAGCCAAAGCCAGGCACCATTCATTTTTGTTGAACAACTTGCTGGCATGGAGGAAGCACTCAATACATGTATTGAATGAAAAAAATAAGAAAAAAGAATATATTTTCTTTCTAGTATAATCCAAGTCTTGCTTTGGTAGGCTCTCATTGACTCTAAACTTATTAGAAATAGAAATAAAAATATTTTCTGTTTCTATAGGAAGGGGATACTATTGATCTGCTGTCACTTTGAAATCATAGCATGAAGTGGGTGATTTACTAGGATCAGTGATGGATCAGGAGAGGTCAAACCCCACATTTCACCCAGGTTTATTACAGTCAAACATATTTCAGACTGGTACCTTGGACTGTTTTTACTGTTACTAGATCTTTAACTTTCATTTACCTCTTTATTCTTGAGTATAAAGACAAAATGCATGTATTATAGAAAATAGAACATACAGACATGTGTCGGTTAGGGTTCTTTGGTCATAAATATCAGAGACTACCCTAATTTAGCCAAGAATTTGGCCAAGAGCTAATTTAGCCAAGAAAAGAAAATTTATTGAAAGCATCTGAGGAAGCTTCCAGAATGGACATGAGGCCAGAGAATCAGTTTAGAAATAGAACAAGAAAGGCAGCTCCAGGAATTAATGGAGGTGGAAATTGATTGCTTAGTTCTTGTGCCACTATAGGATTGAATGGGATCTGACATTTTTCTCTCCCAATGTAACTCAGCTAAAATGTCTTATTGGTTCATCTTGGCCAAGATGCGAGGTTCTTGGCTTATACTGGCTGGGTGAGCAAAAGGATCTCACTAAGGAAACTTCATTATTTTCCCATCAAGATACACACATCAGAAAACAAAAACAAAAATAAAAACAAAAACAAAAAACCGAAATAAAATGACACACATGAGGAAGAGGTAATTTTCCATAAAGAAATTGGGGGCACTAGTGCAGGGCTGGAATAAATGGGGGTAGAGAAAAAAAGATAATTACTTAAACCATAATCACACAACCACATGAAGATAGCAGTTGGCGTTTTATGTTTCCTTTCCAAACTTTATTCAGACTTTATTCTAATTATAATGATAAGATTAGGATCTTACTATACATAGTTTCATGTTTCACTTTCCCCCGGCTATTAATCATATTTCTAAAGCATCTTTTCTAATCATGGCATCAAATTTCATCTTTTGGCCATTTCACAGTATATTGAACTACTCTCTAGAAAGACATTTTGGCTGTTTCCTGCTTTCTACTGATGTAACACAATGAGAAAGTGACATGGAGGAACAATACGGGCTTTGATGTCCGGGAGAATTGAATTTAGATTCCAGCTTTACCATTCCCTAGTCAGGTGCTCTTAGGTAACCTGCCAAATCTCCGAGTCCCCATTTCTTTATTACAGTACCTTACAAATCTGGACATGCTGAGTTTGAAAGGACCGTGGGCTACCCAAGTATATATAGTGGGGAGAAGAGTTATAGACTGGAGGTGTAGATTTTTTAAAAATCTATTTTGGGTAAGTATTTGAAGTCCAAGGAGGAGATGAAATCAGCCAGAAGGAGAGGGTAGAGAGTGAGAAAGGCAGGGAGCCAAGGATTCAAAGTGACCGGGCACACTCCAGTTTAGTGGGAGGGGGAGGGAAAGTGCAAAAGCCACGGGATAAAGAGCGGATGGTGGAAGGATGAAAGAAGGAGCATGAAAATAGTGTGGAGGAGCCCAGGGAATTGTTTTAAGAAGAGAACAGAAAGGGAATGGTCAGAGAGTCCCAGCAGGAAGAAGAGATGGTTGGCAGTCAAGAATAGAAGAAAGGGGGGCACCGGAGGTGTCAGCGAGGGTCACTAAGGCAAGGGCTGGTTTGGCGACCAGGAGCTGGACCCGTTTCCACCGAGCGGAGAGTCAGAAGCTAGAGAAGTTTATGCAATAATTGTAGAGTGTTTGTATAAAAAAACAAACAAACAAAAAACCCCATTTCTATCAACAAGGAAGCGGAAAGAATGGATTAGAAAGGAAGAGGAAAAGCTACAGGAGATCAAGGGAGGACTTTTTCAATTATCTAAGAGACTTCAAGGTTCTAGGCTGAAGGAAAGGAGACAATCAAGAGAGAGAGGTTTCAGGCACAGGAAAGAAGGGGAACTCACTCATTTATGTATTTCTTCATTCATGTATTTATTCACCAAATTAGAATAGAGTGCCTGCGACGCACCATTCCACGCACTGCGGGAACAGCAAGGATCAAGGCAGTGTAGGCCGCTGCTTTCAGTGGGGGTGTGTTCTGCTAGGAGAAAACAGATCGTTAACCCTGATGACAGCATGACAGCAACACCACAGAAGTAACTCAGAAAGAACATAGTAGAGAGCCAAAAATGTATGCAGAACATCAAAACAGAGCTACCGTTTTGTAATGAGTGGCTGCTTTAGATCAGATGTCCAGACGTGAGGCTAAGGAGGTGATATTTAATTTAATAATTAATTTAAATGAATATTTAAAAGAAGAGCTCTGAGTGTAGGGAATAAGGGAGATAGAGGAAAGAGATGGAAATATGATCAGAAAGGAAGGCACAGCCCAGACATTGAAGGGTGTTGTCGGCCATAGTTTTATTCCTTTTTTTTTTTTTTTAAGATTTACTTATTTGAGAGAGAGATTGAACACTTGCACATGGAGGTCAGGGGCGGAGGAAGAGGGAGAGAGGGAGATAATCCTAAGCAGACTCGAAGCTGAGCGTCAAGCCTGACGCTGGGCTCGATCTCATGACCCTAAGATCTCAACCTGAGCCCAAATCAGTAATCAGACACTTAAACCGACCTGGCCACCTGGGCACCATGGCCATGGTTTTATTCTAAGTGGGACTAGAACCCACCGGAAGGGAGTAATACGACTCTATTCATGTCTCAAAAGGATCCTTCTGTCTGTGGTGAGAATATAATTTAAGAGGAAAGAGCAAAGGATGGGAGCCTGTTAAGTTATTGCTAGAGTCAAAATAAGAAAAGGTTATCTTTTATCAAGGCTGGGACTTTGGTGGAGATGACAGGAAATGGTTGGAATAAGGCCATATATCAGAATAGAGTCAAGGGACATGCC
>JAPYYM010001006.1:0-14007 GCA_028534135.1 Potos flavus | reverse complement strand
TAAATCTCAGAAATCTCCAAGTGTCTCAAAATCCAACAGAAAAGGCTTTTCTTTTACAGGCTAAAGAGAAGTCACCAAAGATTAGCAGAAACTTTTGAGGGAGAACTTGAGTAAGCAGTGGGAAAGGACCAGTAGGATCTGACACAGAAGTGCCCACTGTGGTTAGCGGATCCTCTGGGTCATGGATAAAGGGCACACTCCATCTTTAGTGTTTGTTCAGACTTGGGGGCAAGCAGAGCTCAGAGCCTGTAGGAAGGAGAGAAGCCTGATGAACTTTTCATCTGGACCAAGCAAAGGGTATCAAATGGGCACCTGTGAACACTTGGTCAGTCTCAGAGGAATGTATCTAGATACAACTCAAAACCAGGAAAGCATAAGGGTATTAGCAATGACTTGATGTGTAGTTCAAATCTAATAAAATGAATGTTTTCTCTTTGTCCACAGGCTTGGTGGAAAGTCCTATTTTCTCTCTTACTCACGATGATTCTTCTTATTCAGAAATCCTTTACCCATCTAATCACATTTATTAGCCTCAACACAATATATACAGCAAAGTACTTACATAAAATCATGTTTTGAAAAATAATTCAAAAAAATACAATTTTATTTGTATTATGTTATGTATTATATTGGAATTTAAAAATGATTAGACCTATCAACAATTTCTAGCTTTTCCCAAACAAAAAAAATCCAATCAAATAATGTTATAGGAACAACACACAACAGAGATTAATGATCAATATTTTTAAAAGAATAGTAATAGCAGTCTCTGAACTATTTGAAATTTTCTTTTTTCCTCTATGTTAATAGCATTATAAAAATTAAAAAAACTTGTCATGCATAATAAATTGATATATCAAGCATATACTGCTTCTCCAATTGTATTTGTTTCCTGGCGTGGCCATTACAGATTATAAAAACTGGTGGTTTAAAAAAAGAAATGTCTGTTCTCATGGTTCTGCTGGCAGAGCCTTATTCTTTCTGACAGCTGTGGGGCAAAGTCTTTCTTCACTTCTACCTAGTTTCTAGTAATTTACTGGCAATCTTGGAATTCCTTGGTTTGTAAATGCATTATTTCAATCTCTGCCTCTCTTCTCCCAAAGCAATCTCCTCCCTCTGTGAGTCTCTCTTCCTATGAAGACACCAGTCAAATAGATCAAGTGCCCAGTTCACTCCATAATGAATTCATCATAACCAATTACATCTGCAGTGGCCCATATTTCCAGAAAAGGTCACATTCTGAGGTCTTGGGGTTCGGACTTTAGTATATAAAGGGGGGAGGGACACATCTGAACCCATTCCACCCAGCTGACTTTTGATTCCCAATATAATTTTTCTGCAACTGTTATAGGTCAATGCTCATGATATCTTTCACTATGTCAACATTTTTGAAGAAAAGACACTCAGTGCTGTTTTTACAATCTTCTGGAACAATGATTATGGAAGAAAGTAGTTTATGACATATTTGGGTGGTTATTTAAGGGGCATGAAACAATCTCATTTTAATTTTGAAATAGTTATACTAGAAGACATTCCAATTCATTCAATTTGCATGAAATCACTAGAATACTTATCAAAATCTTGCCTTTAATTTTACAATTACTCCTAAGGAAAACAGAGGCTAATAGCAAGTAGCTGGAAAGAAAGTCTTTTAGCGGTACAATATTTGTAAATACTGACATTTAAAAGTATACAAATTATGCTGAATTACAATTTTTATGAGATAGAATGTTTTATTCACCAAAATTCATGGAGATAAGGCTCCTCTTCTGGAGCTAAGCAGCCAAAACTAAAGGCAAATCTCTAACCCCCAGAGGGATGCCCACAGCAGAGAGAACCATGTGGGACCAAAGATATTTGCAAGGAACAAAAGGAGGGTGTGACGGCTCAGAAGCTGAGGAAAGAACCAGAGAAAGGAGTTGGTAGAATGCTGAGTTGTGTGTGTTGTGTGTTCCTCCTGAACTACCTTTTGGCCCTCCACCTTACGCACTTTGGTGTAAAAAGATTCTTAAATTTAACAAACCCAAAATAGAAATTTTTGTTCTTCCTGAGTCTTAGTGAATTTCACCTTGTACTGGGACAGAGTCTAACCTGAGAGAAATCAGTGATTTTCTTTCTCCTCTACCCTTTACTCTTTACATACAACCAATGTATATCAGGTCTATCTGTGTTCAGGTCTTTTTGATCTCCTTCCCCAACAACTGTACACATGCACCTTCCTGATGTTCATCCCAGGCTCATGGGGCTTCCTCACACTTATTTGTACTAACCAAAATTCAGCAGAGGACTAAGGGAAACCCTCTGCAGATCCCCAGAATTCTTTCTCTGGGCAGTTTTCTCCTGCCTTTGAAATGTTTTCCCTCTTGGTATTCTGCTAATTATAGATTCTTTCTCCACTAATCTCAACCATTTCTCCTCAAGTCAAGGAACTGTGGATTCTTTTTAGGCACCACATTCCTATGCTACAGTTTGTAAATTCTCTTCAGCTAACAAGCTGGGTCAGTCATGGGATTTATCTTGCTTTTTGTCTCTTTCCTTAAGTATTACATCCTAAATTTGTATTATGTAATATCTTAAAATTGATGTATTATGTATTACATTGTTTTTTCTAGTTAATTAAGGCAGGAGGATGAATATAGTCTCTGACATCTATCAGAGACTATATCAGATCATCTATCATCACCAGAAGCCAAAAAGAATAAAAGCCTTTTGAAGTCCTTAAAATGCCTTAAAATTCCTGCATTATCTAGCCCTTTGGCTTCTCTGATCCTAGTTCCACCAAATATCCTCAACTCCAACCACACTGTCCCATTTGCTGTATTTTTTAAGAGTAGCAGATGTGTTCCCATCCCACAGCCTGGAATGGAGTGCGTTTCTCTATCTTTATACTTCACTTCTTATTTCCTTAAAATTTTTACTCCTCTGCTCAGGAAGGTATTTCGTGGCCACGTTACGTACTGTTGGAAACACATCCCTTCCAAAACTTCTAATCTTCTTCCCTCATACCAACTTTCTCTAATATCTATCACTATCCAACCAACTACCTATTACTTACCATGTTTGTTATGTCTCCTTCCAGTCAGAGTATAACTTCCATGAAATCTGAGATTTTTGCTGATGTTGTTCATGGTCTATTCTAAGTGTGTGCAAGAGTCCCCAGTATCTATTAAGTACTCAATAACTATTGGTAAACTTCATAGTTTACTATTGGTAAACTACATAGCAGCTTTTATCTTCATATTCATTTCCATATATTGTTTTTATTTAAAATAAAATATTTCCAAACATGACTAGATCTCTAATAAACAAAAACAATTATATGTAGGCATTTTGCAGCAAAGTCTCATCCTGGTGGCTCTTAGGCAAAACTTAGTTGTGTTTGATTGGCTCACACAATATTTCAAGTGTTTTTAATCAGTTCACAATATATAAAGAGCAGATTCACATAAAATATTCAACTATTTCCTATCCTTCCAAATTAGAAGATGTGCCAACATAGGGACATTAATTATATGTCAAAATTTACAAGAGAAATGTATTAACTCTGGTCTTTCACAGGAGGCTTGCTCTCTTAGTCCTATCACATCATTGTTTTTTATACCTGGTCCTACTTTATACAGTTATGTCACCTACAAAGACAGTGTAGTTTTTTATAAATTTGTAACTTCTACTTTAGTGGTTTCCATAAAATATGTATCTACTTTATACTTATTATCAGCTTGATAAGAATCTTAACATTAGGTTAGATAATGCTATTACTTTTATCATCATTATAGCATTTTTACAAAAGCAAAACCGGAGAGAAAAGAAAACTAAGAATTCATTCCAGGAGCATCTAGATGGCTCAGTCAGTTGAGCGACCAACTCTGGATTTCATCTCCAGTCATGATCTCAGTGAGAGCCAGCCATGATTTGGGCTCTGTGCTGAGCATGAGCCTGCTTAATATTCTCGCTCTCCTCTCCTTTAGTCCCCTCTCCCACTCTCTTTCTCTCTCAAGTAAATAAATTAATCTTTTTAAAAAAGAATTCATTCCAGATACTTATTCAGGATATTTGACAGCTAGGAAAGCATTACAGAACTATTTTGTCCAAAACACCAAATTCTTGTATAGGAAAGGAGGTGCTAGGAGAAAAAGAACATTAAAAAAAAAAAAGTTTTCTTGAATCGGAAGACTAGTCTAGAACAGAGGAAGGACACACACAAAATACAGATAATCATTATACATTATAATGTCCTCATTTCCTGCTACCATGTTCTAAATCAAACTGTGTTAAAACACTCCTTGGAATCTGTGGAGAAAAAATCTGGAAGAAAAACAATTTCTAATCATAGTGACTTTTTAGAATTCAAATGGCTTTTTAAGTATTTTGAACCATGGAATTGCCATAAATGTTAAATAGTACTGAAATAACCCTTCCTAGATCATTCACTGTCTGGTCTTCTGGTCTTCTATTTGGGGAACAAGGTAATATTTTTATCCAGGCTTCCAGCACTCCAGCAACCACTTACTTTGTGGGTGGTCCCTGGACCACTTTCTTCATCTGGAAATTGAAGCCAAAGAATACTTAAAATACATAGTTATTCTGAGTATTAGAAATAATATTATAAGAAGTGCTGAATAACTACAACTGTTTTAAATTTCCATTTCTAATAGGTTACATATATGTCTAATTAAGACCTAATGATTTCACACATTTCAATTTCTTTCACCTATGTAAAATATTCTCTAAGAAAAATTAATTGAAAAACATACATAAAATGCATCTATTTCAGATGTTTAACAAAGGGCAATAAAATATACCTTATACTTTTATATAATGCCTTTGCAATGTGAAATGTCTTGTGCATATTGTATGTATAAAACATTATTTTCATCTTAGAAGAGCAAATGGATACATCAACTACGTGCCATTATTACTCAGTGTTAAGCTGAAAAAGTTTATACTATGGGATTGGAAATTATTTCAAAATTATCCAATGCCAATATTAAGACAGATTATTTAATACTTGTATATATACACCTTCTTCATTCTCATAGGTATGTATCACAAACATTTTGATGTTGTTCTAGTAAAAGTTAAAATTACTCTTTAAAAATAGATTTTAAATATGTATACTATAATGAGTAAAATGTATGGAAAATACATTAGAAAAACTTTATTTAAAAAAAAAAGAAAAACTTTATTTAAATCTTTGCATATTCATTTGACCACAGGGGGGAAAAAGCTGAATTTATACTTGGTCAAAAAACCAGAGTGAGCTGGCTGGAGGTGACCTTAGAAGTCGCGCAGTCCCGTTTGTTAGATGTGGTCAGTGAGGCCCAGTGACATTCGGAGGCTTGGGAAAGCTTCAGCAGCCAGTCCAGGGTCAAGCAGGAACTCATAACACACCTGATGTCCAACCTGGTTACTTCCACTTGCTACTTCTCAGGAGGCAGCCAGGCTGCATTTCACCTCGCCCAATATTTGATCCAAAGGGTGCTTGTTGTGTTTTGTGTGTCTGATAGTCATTCTTCACAAAGTGCCTGTCAGTGAGAATAATCCCAGACACTGACTACATCTGAATGGACCTTCCACATTTCATTAAGTATCTCTGTTGAATAACAACAACATAAATGGCCCTTTCAAAATAAACTGCGATATTCATACTCATGAGCTTCTTAAAAGCATCTGCTTTTATTCCTCTTCATTGCCCTTTCTCCATTATCTGGTATAAAGTTAATAATAGACAGAGAAATGTCAGAACATGTCATTTGTAGAAGATAAAATCTATTCTTGATTTTCTACATATGTTTTCACAGCCCCAAGGAACCATGAAGTTCTTCATCTTTACCTGCCTTTTGGCTGTTGCTCTTGCAAAGCATGTAAACATAATGGGACATATAATGGTATCCATTCTTTCTTAGATACATCAGAGCAAACCTTTTACTACACGCAGACTATGGGGGTGTGGGCAGCAATGAATTGAGGTTAAGGATGTAACCTTTTATCTATGATCAAAGGTAGTATTGATCTGTCTTACACAGAATGTGAAGAACAAACCTATGTAGCGTCTTCACAATACTGTTAAAAAGCTACAGTTATAGGAAGAAAAGCTTCAGTTCACATCCATCATATGTTAGATTATTGTTGGAATTTTCTAGAGGAGCCTTCTCACTCCCCAGCATGTCTCTGGAATTGTAAGAAGGTCTTACCACTGTAATATGGAATTTCCAAGTCAGCTGTCCATGAAGTGACAGAATATCACCATTCTTGATAAAAATAGTTCAGAAACCATGATGGTAACATACAAAACATGGACATGTACAGAGGACTGAGTTAGGAGACCTGGATTTGAGGGGTAACTTTACATTATTCCCCAAACCCAGTGAGACTATAATTACTTCCATGTCACAAAATAGTGAGTAGATAAGTAGATAAGATGTGAAAGAGCTATAAAAACACAGATACATATATACAAATATGTATAATATTATATATGTCAGTCTATCAGCATTATAAGTACACTGTTCTCAGGGGAACTCACATACCCAAGTCCCTCCCACCCCAACATATCACTCTCCTTTTTTTTTTTTTAAGATTTTATTTATTTATTTGACAGAGAGAGAGAGATCACAAGCAGGCAAAGGAGCAGACAGAGAGAGAGGGGGAAGCAGGCTCCCTGCTGAGCAGAGAGCCCGATGCGGGGCTGGATCCCAGGACCCTGAGATCATGACCTGAGCCGAAGGCAGAGGCTTAACCCACTGAGCCACCCAGGCCCCTCACTCTCCTTTTAAGTCAGTTTTCCTTGTGGTGCTCAGAGCCTTTGCTATAACACACCCCCCATATCTATGAGATGCATACAGACAAGTATTGATGCCTTCTTCCATTTACAGCCAATTTAAGAATAAAATTAAACTGGGACTCTTATTTCTAATAAGAATAAGTTACTTTTAAGAAATAATGAAAAGGGGGCCTGGATGGCTCAGTCATTAAGCATCTGTCTTCACCTCGGGTCCTGTGGGATCAAGCCCCACGTCAGGCTCCCTGCTCCATGGGGAGCCTGCTTCTCCCTCTCCCACTCCCCCTGCTTGTGTTCCCTTTCTCACTCTCTCTCTCTCTGTCAAATAAATAAATAAATGAAATCTTTTAAAGACAATAATAAAAAGACTTCAGTTATCAATATTGTACAGAATCAGTCTCTTCTTCTCTATTAAATTCCACTAGACATAACCACCCATGTACTTGTCCTAATTTCACAACTAATTTAACTGAAGAATATTTATTTATGTATGAATCAACATAGTAAACATTCCCCAGTTAGTTCTCACAAGGAATAAAGACCATGAGATCTGGTCCTTTAGTATTTGTAATCAATTAGGTTAATATTTTATAGTTTCTCAAAATTTACTTTTATGATCAAATAAATTTGCTTTTAATTAAAAATCTCTGTAGTCTCTACCCAAGTCACTGATTTTATGATTTAATTATGTAATTTTAATATACACTAAAATAAGTGCATATTAAAATAAAAACATGAGGAGCATGTCTAAAGTAATTATTATTATTCATTTTTAAATTTTTTAAAAAATATCCATGTACCACCCCTGAATTTTGTCTATTCATTCATTTAGCAAACATTTATGAGAAAGAAATATGCCCCACACACTGTTATAGGCTCTGGAATACAAGAGCGGATACAGCAGATAAAGCCCATCTCTCATGGTGCTATTTCAATCTACTGCTATTGGCAAATTTGTTACCAATTCAGAAATTTTGATCTTACTCATAGAAAGCTATAAAAAGAAGATGAATTCATCTTTATGCTGCTCTCAATGAAAGATGGATTTTCACTTTATATTCAACAGAAAATAAATTATATACAATGTGTGGGGATAATATGCCTAAGTCTTTTTTATTTAGAAAGAATAAAAAAGACAGATGAAATGTTAAGATATTTTTATTCCTATGAACTATACTTAATTGACAGTATTTATTGCTAATATCCAATATAAAGTTAGCCTATACATTGTTTCTGTTTTAGTAAACCAGAAAATAATTTTTATTTTATTTTATTTTATTTTTTTAGAGAGAGAGAGAGAGTGCATGCAAGTGGGTGAGCTGGGAAGGGGCGGAGGAGAAGAAGAGGGAGAATCTTAGGCAGTGTCCATGCCAAGCACAGAGCCCTACACAGAGTTGTCTCATGACCTTGAAATCATGACCCAAGCCAAAAACAAGAGTCTAATACCTAACCGACTGAACCACCTCAGCTTCCCCAGAAAATAATTTTTATAATGCTTAAGATTATCACTTCACCCTGCCTGTATTAATCTTAGCCCCATAAGTTTTCCCTTATCCTCTAATGGAGATACTATTATTTAAACAGCATATAATGTTTATCCTTCCCAATTGTTTACCAAGGTGATTAACAATAATTATTTATAAAAATTGATTTAAATATTTTATTTCAATACATTTTGGTGTTTCATACTAATGATCAAGTAGGTAATAAATATGGAGTATTTATAAATTTACTACTGAAACCCAAAAAATAATGCTGAAGATTCCACTTCTTTGGGCACCAGATATTTATAACTATATTATTTTTTAATATCTCAGGAATCTTCTAGTAGTTCATCTAGTGAGGAAAGATACCCTTTATTTTAAAGTGAAACAACTAATTCAAGGAATAGCGACTTTCCGTAAGTGTTATATAATACTTCGATAATTCTTAGCAAATCCACATCTAAACAAAGCATGTAATGGGAAAACCATATGCATTCTCAAAATCAATTTTGAGAGGCTGAAATCTACAGTCTTGTATGAAGCCTTATTTATTCTACCCCATCCTCTGAGAAAATATGTATATGAATCCTTAGGAAATTGCATTTCAGATCAAGCCTGTACCAAATCAAGAGCTCACCAATTGCCTTCACCATAGCTTCACTTTGGGAAACCCTTTCGATCATTTAGAGAAGCAGTTCACACAGGGTTGTCACCAAATTACTTAGCACCTGGAAAAACATGAGAAATCTAAATTCATAGGCCCTGCCTCATACCTACTGAATCAAAAAGTTTGAGTCAGAGCTAAGCAATCTGAATTTCAGTGAGGCCTGTAGGTCATACGGATCATGTTCAACTTTGGGAGCCACTTTCAAGGAGGCTGAGGTGAGGGTTTGGGTTAGGAAATGTGTGTAGGTCACCAGTACAAGGAACACCTTGTGTGGTGGGAAAAGCCACAGTGTGAGAGTGTTCTGAAAGAGCAGGAAGCATTAATTAACCAGAATATTTCTTTAATGTCAAATTCACTCCATGTCATTCCTGCACAGGGGCCATACTAATCTTCTCTGCATCATTCCAATTTTAGTGTATGTGCTGCTGAAGCGAGCACTGAAATTCACTCTATGAATGTAGAAATTGTTATAGTGAATTTTATATTAAAAATGTTTTTGCTTGGTGAATTGGCATCATTTTGATTTCTTTAATTAAAGTTTTATTTCATTTGGTTTTGTCCTTATATGTTTGGCCCATAAAAAAGATTCCATTCTGGTGTTAAATATTAATACATTTGTTTCACTTCAGAACAAAATCAATCAGTTGTATCAGGAGTTGAACCTTCCCCAGTATCTTCAGGCTTATAAACAATATCACATAGTGGAACCCATGGAATCAAATTAGGACAAATAACTATCCTCTATTTCCCCTTGTGGTGAGTTCTAATTTTTGTTTGTTTGTTTCTTACTTTCTTGTGAAAGAAAAAAACGTTTCAATTCCTTTAAATGCAGAAAGTAAAACCAACTTAAATATAATTTTTTAAGTCAGAAATGAGGTGACAAATCATATAGTCAATCATATAAATGTATAGTTTAACACTGCAGTTAATTAATACCAATTATGAGTCACGATAAGTTGAACTGTCCTAGTATTTATTTCTACGTCTTTTTACTTGAATCTGACAGCTGTCTTTGAGGAAAGCAGACTTAGAGAATTTCATCTCCATTTTACAAGGGGAACTGAAATTAAAGAAATGAAATCATTTGTCTACAGTCCAGTTGATATCTCCACTTACATCTGTAATCACCTTTGGTTAGTGGACTTTTCAAACATGAGCAATAAGTGACAGAGCAGGAAACTGAATATAGGAAGAAAGGACTTAATTGTAAACAATATGAGAATTGGAGTCAGAAGTCCTAAAATTGAGTCTCAGAATGACCATGAACAAGCTATGAGACTTTAGGTAACTCATCTCCCTTTCTGTGCTTCCTATCTCTTGAATGTGAATGATTTTCTTAGGTGGCCCTGGGATGTTAAAGATATCATGGCCACCATTAGGGGAAATAAATTTTTGTGCTGTTTGTTTGAATGCCACAATCCTAAGGAACACCCTAAATGTCAAAATATTTTTTTCATCTGAAATAGAAAACCTTTGAAACTATTTGTTATGTCCAGAAGATGGCAGATTTGGGAAGCAAAGACTATAGATTAAGTCCGTCTGAGCTATTAACCAACTAATAAAATAGTACTCCTTTTGAAAACAGAATGGGAAGTCAGCTAATTTCGATGGCATTTTACTGGGTAAAACAAAGAAATTATGAAAGTCACATGCCAATATCATGAGGAATTTACCTGTTTACGAAAAAAACTTAAATGAATGTGTATATTGTAAATAAAAAATAGCTATATACACGTAATATACCAACACTATCATAATTATCATTTTAAAGAGAACTTATAATTAATCCTTCATCCTGCAAAGAGTAGGAAACTCAATACCAACTCCTCCCTGAACCTAAAATTTACATCTCAGAAGATCATCATTTACCTAAGGTGCTCAGATTCTTTGCTGCCTCATTTGTTGCTATATCTTAAATACATGTCCTGCAGACTTTGGTGTCTCCTTAACATTAAAGTCTATTCAGCAGTCAAGCTAAGATAGAGAAGTGCATATGCTGCATAGTCAATGTAGGAAAAGAGAAAAAGGATACTTCAGTGATCAATTTTACACACAGGACAACTCCTTCCCCCTCAACTTTACTAGCTTTAACCACCTTCTTCCTTATCTTTTTATTTTGTAGGTGGCCTCAATCATCCTTTTAATCAACACTTTTACTCAGCTAAAAAAAAAACCTGCAGTCTCTAGCAGGTGACACGTAACCTAGTGCTAATGCCACAGTTGAAATTTTAGGTCAGTCATTTATGGCAAGATAATGTTTTAATTTCTTGCCCAATAGTATATTATATTTTTAGCACTTATCATAAAACTATGTACTCCCTTACCTGAGAAACATATAATTATTTAAAAATATTGTAGTATTTCCATATATAGTATTACACATTACAAGATGTGGCAACTTTAATATCTATAATTGAGCACATAAAGCAGCTCCTAAATATAATAAATACACTGTTAGAACAATAATTTCTTTCATTAAGAGAGTTATTTCTATATTTCTATTATACAAAGCCATGAGAATTTGGCGAGGAAGCCCAAGTCAACTAAATTCCTCCTAAAGGAGGAAAGATATTTCACATGATAGTCATTTCATTAGACCATAAAACTGAGTTATTTTCTGCTTTTATATAGGAAAAGGAGTGTCACTCCCTCAGTCAGGTGAGGGGCTTTACTGTGAAGACAATATGGCATCCAGAAAGAGATATTAAGGTTTGTACAAAACTCTCTTGATTCTAATTTTTTTTTTTTTCCAGGCATCAAGTTAGGGAATTACGGAAAATGAAAATAGAAAGTGTGGCAATGATCGGAAACATTTAGGGCAGTGGACTAATCCTACATTTTCAAAATTAGTAAGATTCAATTTGTGTACTACTGGACCTAGCAGAAATGTCCAATGCCATTGCTTTGCTAGAGGTCACTGAATAATACAATGACTACAGGAGTCATGGTGCCCATTCTCAATTTCATAAAATGGGTGAGAGGAATCCCACCTGGATAAGGACTCAAGTTCATACATTAAGTTCCAATTTCCAAATATCTTCCTACCAATGGTGCATAAGGTAAATGCCTAAAGATACACTGAATACCACTTAAGGACTTGAGGATTTGCCTTCTTTTGTTCTTCGGTGTTTCATTTATGATAAAATGGGAAACTTCTTGGTGGAAAACTAACATTTAAATGGATAAGTGGATGAAATGTATTCCTTCTTTCTTCTTCTAAGGAATCTACCACAGCTCCAGGAAGTAAGTCACAACTACTAAAATTAAATCAAATTTTAAAGTTACTTCTAATTTCTTATTGGTTATAAAATGCGTGTTACTTACATTGCTTTAATCAATGCAGGACTCAAATTGAGTAAGGGACAGGCAGGACTAGGGAGGGAGGAATAGGTACAAGACTACGTGACTAGATTCACGTAGGGGCTACCTGATCAGGCTCACCAAAAATCCCACAAATGCTGAAGCATAAGAAAACCAGAGATAAGGGAACAAACCAGACCACCCTGCCCTGGGCATCAGAGGTGGGTCTTTTTATGGCAGTCATATTATGAACAACAAATAATAACCAGACCCAAAGAAGAAGTAAGCCATTAAAGAGGTTATCCTTACTCAAACCAAGACATCACGAGAATGTTAGGGCCACGAGCTCCCTGGTCAGTTCCAAATAAAAGATTGTCAATGGAAACACACATTAGCAACCCTGTCCAGACCCCTCTCACTCCTGAGAGCTTTTTCTGTATTCTTGCTTAATAAAACTATACCACTTTACTCACTCTCCTCTGTATGCAAGATTCAATCTTGACTCCATGAGACAAGAAGAATCTTGCTCTCCCACTTCAAAATGATTAACTAAATTCCTTGTTTCCAGTGAGGAAAGGAGATCTTACCTTTTAGTGGATTTGATTTTTACAAAATCTTACACCTTTCATTTATTGTGATTATATTTGCTCACCTAAGGAAATACTGACCAAATGTTTTATTTTATATTATTTTTTTAAAGATTTTATTTATTTATTTGACAGAGAGAGACACAGTGAGAGAGGGAGCACAAGCAAGGGGAGTGGCAGGCAGAGGGAGAGGGAGAAGCAGCCTTCCCGCTCAGCAGGGAGCTGGATGTGGGGCCCTGGGATCAGGACCTGAGCCAAAGGCTGATGCTTAACGACTGAGCTACCCAGGCGCCCCTGACCAAATGTTTTTCCTGAAATTTACTCTCATAGAAATTTTACATGAAAACCACCCAAAACACTGATTTGAGTAAATACTTCTACATACAAACACCCACTTAAAATACATTGTGAGAAGGAAAGCAAGGGTGAATTGGGGGAAAACGGAGGGGGAGATGAACCATGAGAGACTGTGGACTCTGAGCAAGAAACTGAAGGTTTTGGAGGGGAGGGGGGTAGGGGGTTGGGCGAGCCTGGTGGTGGGTATTGAGGAGGGCACGTATTACATGGAGCACTGGGTGTGGTACATGAACAACTGAATCTTGGAACACTGAAAACATAAAATAAAAGTAATTGGGGAAATAAAAGAAAAAAAAGACTTTAATAACAGAAAAAAAAATACACCGCAGTAAACACAGTACCATTTAAAATGTTTCTTCATATTGTAAGTAAATTAAACTTCTGTGTATATTTAATTAAGAAATATGTGTTGATTAAGTACTATGTTCCTCACATGATTCTAGATTTTGGGGATACAACAGTAAATAAAAGAAGGATATCACACCACGTATAGAACTCACATTCTAGTAAAATACAGATTGTGTGTTTCCATGGTTGGGGAACTCAGATACAATTCAAACAATGGAAAAGAATGCATTCTTCTTCTCTTTACGGAACATGGGTTTTCTTCCTGTGTCTCAATGGAAATTCTGTGTAACTAATAGAATGAGAATGTGCTTACTTTTCTTCTCTCTCTTTAAGGAAACCTCAAGGAAGATTGTTGATATGGTAAGGTATTTTTATTTATATACATGGCTACATCTGGTTTAAAATATTAATGAGAAGGAGTGTTATACTTGCAAATTTCTTCTCTTAACAAACCATGAAAGCATCATTTTAATTGCATAAAAA
>JAPYYM010001005.1:0-14009 GCA_028534135.1 Potos flavus | reverse complement strand
TTTTTATTTTTCTCTAAGATATTGGCTTATAGAATTTTAATTTACTTTAACTTCTTGGTGTCTTCTCATCAAACTTCATTTGGTCTTTGAAATATCACTGAACCTTCTAAAAATAATTTTACTGACTGTATTGAAAGTCTTCACTCTATTCTGACTGCTCTGGAAGTCTATTTACAAGCTATTTTAAAAATTAACTTTCTTCTTCCTTTCTATCTTAAAGATCTGAAGTTTTAGTTGTTAACTAGAGCAACTAAAATGAGTTTTTGCTGTTAATTATTCAGGCCATAAATATATCAAATATAAGGCTGTCTCCTTTAATAGACATCTAATATTAAGATTTTTAGGGTGCCTGGGTGGCTCAGTGAGTTGAGTGTCTGCCTTCTGCTCAGGGAATAATCCCAGAATCCTGGTATCTAGTCCCACGTCAGGTTCCTTGCTCAACGGAGAGCCAGCTTTTCCCTCTGCCCCTCACCCTGCTTGTGCTCTCTCTGTCTGTCTCTCTCTATGACAAATAAATACATAAAATCTTTAAAAAAAAGATTTTCAATCTTTTTCAATCTTTTGAATGAAAAGATGGCTTTATAAAACAAGTAGTCAACAATTCTCTTATATCACCTTTTTGTTGCTGTTGAAGTAACTTCATCATCATATATATTTATGCATTTTTAAGCCACAGTGACCTTATTTTATACATTTAATGGAAACTTTTGATTAAAGTTAATACCCAAATGAAATTAAAATATATAGAACCATAAGAGTATTTTTTAACTGAATTTTGAAAGCTTCCAGTTGATTCTTCAGCTTCTGTTCACAAATAATTGTCAGTAGTGCCTTCCACAGGCCACCTGGAAACCCTCTCTCAAACCACAGGAATTCTCACCGTTCCACGACTTAATTCTGTGTGAGTTCGCTTTGCCTTTGGATCACCATGGGGGTGAGAGGTCTTGAAACAGAATGAATGAATGAACAAACACACTCTAAGAAACCTAGGCCTTTGTGTCTTGGCACGGCAAAAGCAACTTTCTTTTAAATTTATGTCTCTACGTGAATACTCCGATTGGTTTCGTAGGTGCATGTTTGCAATTTTCTTATGCAGCAGCCCAAGGACGTCCAGTACTTCGAGGCTTCATGCTGATAAATTAACAGAATGATTCTTTTACTACAAAACATGTCTGTCTTTAGAACTTCATAATAGCTTCTGATCCATGTAGTGAATTAGCAGTCCTATTTTGCAGAGTCAAAGTGATTGTTATCAATAGATATTTTTCCCTTTTTAATATCTCTCTGCTAATAGTGCAGGTTGCAATGACACTTGAACCAAGAAGTCTGTCTCTGGCCTGTGAATGCGCCATCTATTTTTGCTCCGAGGCCAATGACAATGAAGTGTCCAATATGCATGAAACTACAATTCTCATAAAACGACTTGAAAATAGATGGCTGAGAATTTATAGCTCTCCTATGACTCTTGTTTGAGGACCTATTCTAATAACCACTTATATGTAATCAGATGGACTTTATGCAACCTCATCTTGTAAATGGACCATGTGAATGTTTCCCTATTATTGCTGCCATAGCTCACAGACTGCATAAGAGTTGCTAGTCATTCTGCACTGAAACAAATTACTGCTCTAACAATAGAAATTACAATGGCCTTCACATAAGTCATGCCTCTATAATGTGGAGAATAATAAAAAAAAAAAACCCTGCTTAGGAGTCTTAGAATTCACCCATTAAACTGTCTTCTCTGTTAAATGTGTCACTGAGATATTTTCTATAGATAAATAAGGGAAATTGCTACAAAAACGTATTTTGTCCCACCTCATAAGTCATAGGGTATGTCATGCTACTATACTTTTGAAAAGGTATTTGTGAAATCTGAATATTATATATATAAAATAACTACCCCCAAATAGGTCGTATTTTGTTTACTCAGTTCTATACGTGATTGATTTTGTTTGTACTTTAAGTAGTGATATCCAAAGTGCTTCAGCTATATTCTCAACACTTAAGAATAAGACAAACATCTAAATCTAAGAACTTTTAATAATCTAGAAGTTGAGATTTTTTTCTTTGCTCTCAAATGCATCTATTTAAAATCATGAGATATGTATTGAATGAAGCCTATGTAAGCGCTTTCTTAAGTTTGAGAGGAAACAAGTACCCCATTAACATTAAATATAATTTGGAGAGTACAATCTAAAATAATAAAATAAATGCATATACATACACATATATGGAATATATTTTGGAAAAGATGATAAATATATTTTAATATGATATGTAAAATCATGGATAAGATAATTTAAAAAATCATTTGTAAAACAATTTGGATAACAAAGAAGAATAGGCATAAAGAAAAAACAATCTTTTTTTAAAGATTTTTTTTTTTTTAATTTACTTGACAGAGAGAGAGAGAGATCACAAGCAGGCAGAGGGGCAGGCAGAGAGAGAGAGGGAAGCAGGCTCCCCGCAGCAGACAGCCTGATGCAGGACTCGATCCCAGGACCCTGAGATCATGACCCGAACTGAAGGCAGAGGCTTTAACCCACTGAGCCACCCAGGCGCCCAAGAAAAAACCATCTTAAAACATTTTTCGACATTACTCAAATGTCCTAATCCATGTCCAAATTTCCAATTGCATGTACGTGATCTAAATCAGATTGGTCTAAATTTAATCAGCACTATGAAAAATTTTCTGTCATGACTGCTAATGATGTTTAAAAACAGATTACTGCTCTTGAGGTGAATAATATTACCAATCTAGTTGTCCAGAGCAGCCCTTCAATTTAGACAACAGTGAGAGGATTTAAATGATTGTTTTTTTAAAAAATATTTTATTTATTTATTTGACAGAGAGAGAGAGAACAAGCAGGAGGAATAGCAGAGGGAGGGGGACAAGCAGACTCCTGTTGAGCAGGGAGCCCAATGTGGGGCTGGATCCCAGGACCCCAGGATCATGACCTGAGTCGAAGGCGGACGCTTAACCAACTGAACTGCCAGGCGCCCCTAAATGATTACTTTTTGATCATTTCGGTAACTGCCTACTTTAGGGATTTTATATAAAAATTTTTAAATTCTTCATCTTGCAATATGGGACATACATTCTCACATGAAAATAATCAGTGTCTTTATGTTGGGTATGCCATCTAGAGTTTATGAGTCCCATAATTGGTATTTCATAAATGAGAGATCTACATAAATCATTTAACTTTTTCTCCTTGCTTAAATGTTCAAGTTTGTGAGGGGAGGTCATTTCAGGAGCACAGCTGAATTTTGGTAAATTTCATTCAGAAAAATCTTGATTTCAGATTTTAGAGTTGAATTCAGGTTTTCTCCCCTATTACCATAATCTTGAATAATGACATCCTTACCTGTTTAACTTGTCCGGGGCAATTTTTCTTTGACAAAACATATATATGTACATAAGGGACCTTGGTATATGATACAAGTAGCAGAAAAATTAGTGAAGAAAGTGATCCAATAAATGGTCTTGGAGCAATTAGTCGTGCATATGAAATAAGAGTTACCACTGATTATTTTCTAATATTAATAGACAAAAATAAATCTCTGCTGTATTTAAGATTTGAATTCACAATTAACAAATGAGAAAGACAATAACAGTACAATTTCATTATTCATGAAATATATGCTTAGTAATCAGGAAAGTTATTTAAAATATATAATCATAATATACTGTATTACTTCATGAAATTATCTATAAATAGTTGTTAAGATCATTGTGAAGAATATAGAGAAAATTGGGTGAGATTTATATTTAACACTATTCATCATAGACAATAACTAGTTGAAAGAAATATTCGATAGTATGTTTTCAAATATACTGAGTAGTGAGATTATTGAATCATATGATAGTTCTAATTTTTATTTTTTGAGAAACCTCAATACTATTTTTGATAATATCTATACTCATTTACATACATTAATACAAAATAAAAAAATGTTCGAGGGTTCCATTTTCTCCAAAGTCTCATCAATACCTGTTATCTCTTGTCTTTTTGATAAAAGACATCACAACAGGTGTGAGGCGATATCTTATGGATTTGATTTGCATTTCCCTAATGGTTAGTGATGTTGAGCATCTTTTCGTATGTCTCTTTGCCATCTGTATGTGTTCTATGGAAAAATGTCTATTCAGTCTTCTGACTGGTTTTTAACGGAATTATTATTATTATTTGTTGTTGTTTTCCATTGATTTGTGAGTTCCTTATACATTTTATTAACTCCTTATTGGATATACAGTTTGCAAATATTTCTCTTATTCCATAAGTTCCCTTCTCATTTTGTTTATGGTGTCCTTTATTGTACAGAAGCTTTTTAGTTTAATGTAGTCTCACTTACTTTTACTTTTTTTGCTTTGGTGTCATATCCAAAAATCATTGCAAAGCCTATAGTCCAATTTTCCCAGTATTTTCCTCTAGGAGTTTTGTGATTTAAGGTCTTACTTTTAAGTATTTAGTCCATTTGAGTTGACTTTTATATAGAGTGCAAGATAAGGACCCAATTTAATTCTTTTACATGTGAATATCCAATTTTCCCATCACTGTTTATTAAAGAGACTATCCTTCCTCCATTGGTTATTCTTGGCACCAGATTATTTGGTCACAGGTTAGTTGGTCACATATGTTTCAATTTATTTCTCGGTTCTTTATTCTGTTGCTTTGGCCTACGTGTCTGTTTTTTGCCAGTACCATATATTGTTTTGAGTACTATAGCTTTGTAATGTAGTTTAGAATCAGGAAGTAGAATGCCTTTGGTTTTGTTCTTCTTCTTCAAGATTGCTTTGGCTATTCAGAACCCTTTGTGGTTCCATACTAATTTTAAGATTGCTTTTTCTATTTCTGTGAAAAATGCTATTGTAATTTTATGATAGGGATAGCATTAAATTTGTAGATGGCTTTGGATAGTACGGACATTCTCATAGTATGAATTCTTCTAATCAATGAACTCAGAATATTTTCCTATTTATTTATGTCTTTTTTTATTTCTTTTCAGTTATTTTCATGTCACATAGTATCCTTCTCTTTTAACTTTAAGAACACCCTTAAAGCATTTCTTGTAAGGCAAGGCTAGTGGTGATAAACTTTCTTACATTTTGTTTTTCTGGGAATGCCTTTGTACCACTTTCATTTCTGAAGGACTGTTTTGTCAGGTAATATTCTCGGTTGGCAGGTTTTTTTCCTCTCAGCACTCTGAATATATCATTGGACTTCCTCCTGGAGTGCAGGTTTTCTGCTGAGTAGTCCACTAATAATCTTACGGGGGTTCCCTTGTGGGTGGGGTGTTTTTGTTTTCTGTTTTTTTTCTTTCTGTTCTCAAAATATAATCAAACAATTTGATTATAACATGTCTTATGTTAATCCTCTTTGGGTTGATTTTGCTTGAGATAATTAGAGCTTTATAAATCTGGATGTTCACATCCCTCCTGAATTTAAGAGTTTTCAGCTATTATTTATTCAAATAGACTTTCTGCACCTTTCTCTCTTTTCTCCTTTGGAATTCTTGTGACTCAAATGTTTATTTGCTTGATGGTATCCCATAATTCATGGAGGCTTTCCTCACTCTTTTTTATTCTCCTCTCCCCCAACTAGCCAATTGCAAATAACTTGTGTTAGAGCATGATGATTCTTTTTTCTGCATTATTGCATATGCTGTGGAAATTTTCTCTTCAATTTTTCAGTTCTATAATTTATGCTTCCTCTCCAGAATTCCTATTTGTTTCTTTTTTATGGGTTTTACTTATTAATCAAAGTTCTTGTTTTGTCCATGCATTGTTTTCCTAGTTTCATTGAGTTATGCATCTGTATTCTGTTGCACTTCATCATGCTTAAGATAATTACTTTGAATTCTTTGTCAGGCATTGATAGATCTCCATTTCTTTGGGGTCAGATATTGGAGCTTTATTAGCTTATTTTGGTGGTGTCATATTTACCTAATTCTTTGTAATCCTTTTAGCCTTGTGTTAGTGTTTGTGCATTTGAAGGAGCAAACATCTCTTCCAGTTTTTATA
Organism: Potos flavus; assembly: GCA_028534135.1. NCBI lineage: Eukaryota > Metazoa > Chordata > Mammalia > Carnivora > Procyonidae > Potos > Potos flavus. The sequence continues at coordinate 7,981 of JAPYYM010001005.1, read as the reverse complement.
GACAGTTTTCAGCAGGTAAATACTTTCTTCTCTCAGTTCCTCGAGCTGATGGGATTACCTCCAAAAACAGTTGAGCTGGCTTGGAACCAGTGACAGGGCTGTTTCAGAATCTAACATGAGACTGAGTTTGGAAGACTTGCCTCCAAGGACACCCAGACTGTGGTCCAGAAGGACGAGAGCTGAGTCATGGGTCACTTCAGGGCCCATTGCCTGGACTGAGGTCTGTGGGCCTATAACTTGACACATGGGAAGATGTGGCTCCTTCTAGGCCCATTGATGTATGATACGAGTAGCAAGACCAAGGCCAAACAGAACTATAGTGCTGTCCACAGGGGGATGGAGCCGTTTCTTGGTCTGTAGCCAGGACCACGTTGGGTGAGTCAGCCACCTGGGTGCAAGTCTGCATTCTCAAAATGGGGCTCCTACATCTTTGACTCCACTGAGTTTTCACAATGTTTTACCTATATCCCAAACCTCCCACAAAGGTCCTTTTGTCTGTGGATAGCTGCCAAATTATTGTTGCTGAAGGGGAACACAAGCAGAGGAACCCCTATTCTGCCATCTCACTGACATCAGTGCTGGGCAGCTTAATCACTTTAACAAGAGAATTAACTATGCTGGCAAATTTATCCTTCACTCAAAGGATAATAAATAGAATAATTAAAAATACCATCATTATAGAAAGTTGGCACTACAAAAAATATACAAATCATCGCTATTTGGAACAAAATAATATTGGCCCAACAACTGCCTTGGTATATGTCTTTGTATGTGCTTACACACTTGCACACACACATGGTGAATAAATACTAACATGGAAAAAACTGTAGAATAATTATATTGTCAACTAGCATTTATTATTCCAGAGGTCTTCGTTCTATCTTAGAATCGTAGGAAATATATTACCATTTATAAATGTTTTTATTTTTTATTGATTTACTTTTAGAGAGGGTAAGGGGCATAGGGAGAGGAAGAGAGAATCTTAAGCAGGCTCCATGCCCAGCACAGAGCCTGACACGGGGCTTGATCTCACAACCCTGAGATCATGACCTGAGCTGAAATCAAGAGTTGGATGCCTAACCAACTGAGCCATTCTGGTGCCCCTAAATGTGTTTATTTTTAAATCAGTCATTTCATTGCAACTTCTAATCATTTATTTGTTAATTAGTTGATTAGAAAGTATTATACTCTCTTAAGAAATTATTTATGACTGAATATTATAAAACATTTGTAAACGTCAACATATTAGCAGAAGATTAAAAGTAATAATGAAAAAAGAGAGGACATGAAAGGTTTAAATTACTTACCCTTAAATTTACCTTGGTGTTTGGAGTAGCCATACTGAATACTTTTCCATTAAGGGAAATATTTGTATCTTGTATAACATTAGTTTAAATATTGTTTACTTACGGAATGGGAGATACAGGCCTCTAGTTATGGAATGAATAAGTCAGGAAATAAAAGGCACAGCATAAGGAATATAGTCTAAGATATAATAATAGCAATTTATGGGGACAGATGGTAGCTACACTTGTGAACATAACATAATATATAAACTTGTCAAATCACTATGTTGTACAACTAATGTACATTGTGTGTCAACTATATTTGAATAAAAAAATAACAAACAAATATTGGTTACTCGTTAATCAGTAATGAAATCAAAGAAAAATATTTAACTACTTAATTTCCTCATCTGAAAATTTGTAAAATAAACTTATCTACCTTATGGGATAGGAATTGCTGTAGCATAGTACCAGCTTCATCATTGCCACTGCCATGTTTAAATGAATAAAATGTCAACGAACAAACATTTTAAATAGAAGTTAACTGTTTTGGTGACAAAGGGGTTGCCAGTTTAGTGAGTACACATAAGTTGTGTTGTTCATATTAGTTGATTCCAGAATGCGCTGAAGATATTGATAATATTGCTTTTAAAACTGTTTTTCATAAAAAAAAACAAAAAAAACAGTTTTTCATAATGTACATAATTGATGAAAAATTTTTCTGTTTTATTAAAATCATACCCTTACTTCAGAAAACTCAGAAATTAATTTAATAAAATTTCAAATATATGACAAGTGGTTACTTATATTTTTCCTATAATAAAATTTACATCATAAAAACATTTCAAAAACATTATGCTATATATGTCATAATCCCCTTTACAATATTATTTTTAGAGAAGCATATTAACTACAATTTTATATTAGTATTAACTCAAATTTTATTTTTTGGGTTTTATAAATATAATCATAACTTGAACATTTTTTGCAAAAGAATATTTTATCAATTTTTTTAGCCAATATTAGATTCATGGCCACTTCTTGGGATAGCAGTATTTATAAGGAAGTCTTACTTTTTCACAGAGAAATATGAATTTACTCATAAAATTTGACAATATTACCTAAAATAATTATATTGGCCATTGCAATAATCTAATTAAATGATTACAAAAGAGCAATGAAGATTTAACAAAAGACCTTATTATTTAAAGTTTTAAAACAAAAGTTCTTATTAAATTGTGCATGATATTAAACTAAACCTCTCAGTATTTTTATGAGCATATCTTGTTTCATTTGAATCAGTTTTATTTACATTAAAGGTGAATAGCACTCTTATAGCCTCTATTATCCAAGCAAATTGAAAAAAATAGGAAAAAATTTAGTTAAAACCTAGTTGCCATAGTAAAATGCAATCATATCAAACTAGAGGAAAATGAAAAATACATAACTCAATACAATCTCATTATTCTTTTATCTGTTGGTTTTTCCATTACTGCAGAAAACTGCTGTGCACCAAAATTTGTTGTAAAGAGAAATAAAAATCTCAGTCAACATGCTAACAAGAGACAAAAAATTAAAAAAAAACACTTTTGATTTATTTACCTAGATAATGCTACAACAGAAGAGGGATAATACAAAATAAGAATTTGTTTGTATTTTATTATAAACAATATATTTTGTTTTCTGAGTCACATATGGTAGTAAAAGGAATACTGGTGTAGTATTCTTTCTATTGGATTAAGAAAAGCCCTATCAAAAATTTCCAGTAAGGGAAATCTATGAATAACTAGTTTGTCTTTGCAATTTTATAAATATTAGTTAATTTACTGAGAAGGAAGATGACTAAAATATTCTAATTGAAAAGCTTGAAAAATGAAAAAAAATTTAAAAATATCTTTATTTTATGCTATTCAAATTGAATACTTATTTTTCTGTGTTCCTGTGAAACGTATTTTGACTCTGCCCTTCAAGGCCTGAGTTCATTTTAGTGTTATAGTACTTGTTACAGCAAAGTGAGAAGAGGAGGAAATGAGTCACTGTGTCTGGTGACCAGCCCTGAATCTGCCATGAACCAGCTAAGTGACAATTCCCTTGATACCTCAAGAAGACTGAGAGCCTTTAACACTCATTTCTCTTACAACATTATCAATCTAAAATTATAATAGTAAAAGCACATTTAGAGCAGTGGTTTTCAAGCTGTAGTACATGGAGCCATTGAGAAAGGGAAGCTAAGTAAATAAGATCTCTGTTCCTCTGTCTAGCCCTTCTCAGTCAGAAATCAGCTTCTTCTATATTCTTTTATATAATAGGGTTTCCTGATATTACTCAGCCATCAGAAAGGATGAATACCCAACTTCTGCATCAACTTGGATGGGACTGGAGGAGATTATGCTGAGTGAAATAAGTAAAACAGAGAAAGTCAATTACCACATGGTTTCAAGTATTTGTGGAACACAAGGAATAGCATGGAGGACATCAGGAGAAGGGAAAAATGAAGGGGGAGAAATTGGAGTGGGAGATGAACCATGAGAGACTATGGACTTTAGGAAACAAATGGAGAGTTTTAGAAGGGTGGGGAGTGGGGAGATGGGTGAGCCTGGTGATGGGTGTTAAGGAGGGCACATATTGCCTGGAGCACTGGGTGTTAGACGCAAACAGTGAATCATGGAACACTACATCAAAAACTAATGATGTACTATATGGTGACTAACATAACACAATAAAAAAAATGAGATAAATAAAATCTTAAAAAAATAAAAACAAACAAAATAATAGGGTTTTCTGTAAAAATTTACTTATGGTAAGTATATATCTATTTCTAATAGATATGTATTTTAATACATAAATACAATGTACTTCCAATATAATATGATATTTACAAAATTATTCACCAAGCTTATCCTTAGTTATTCTTGTGTGTATCTTTCAATAAAATTCCAAGTGTAACATGGACTATAAAGCTAAAAAAAACTAATCATATTTTAACATTAACATACAGATTATATGATTTGTAAAATAAATGCTTTGTGAGAACATTTACAAACTAAGGTCCAAAATAAGCACATTATAAACATAGACATTTTCATAAATTATTAATAAATGTTAACATTTGTAATTAATCTTTGAATAAAAGGCCATAAAGGGAGAGATGGAGTGGGAAAACATTATCCAAAATTATTATAAAAAATTACTCCACTGATAGTGGCTTAGTTATTTGCTTGGTGCATGTTAAAACATGTTTGTAGCCTGTAACTAAGGGACTTTAATATAGAAAGAGAAAAAATGGCATCTTTGGAATAAAAATGCCAAAAAATGATAAGAAGAGTAAAAGAATGAATTCAGAATTATTTTTCTTCGATAGTAGAAGCAAAACAAAATACTGTCATGGCATGCAACTTGAAGACATGGAACACTGCTTATAGATAAGATACCAACGTTGTTATACTGTGAAGAGGTACACATTCTACTCATTTGTGGTTTTTAAATACTATTCTAAATAATAGACTGCCTAATTAAGCAAACTGATGTGTGTGTATTTGACAAAATAAAAGAAATTCTATAAACCTGCCACAGAGCTGAAGATTATTTTCTACGTGCAAGCATATCTTATACATTTCTTTAAGATATAGGGAAAAAATAAATTGAGGAAAAGGTACCGAAAAATCACTAACAATCAATCTACCTAGAGAAGCAGTCTGTTGCCATGGGAAGTAATTAAAGGAGATCTTTGAGAAGGTGTAGGTAGAGAGGGTGGAGGTGGGAGTGTGGAGGGGAAAGGGAGTGCTAGAAGAAATCTCTTTCAACCCTGTGTGGTTCAAAGGTGGTTGAAAGGTGCTGAGCCCTGAGGCTCAAGAAGGAGTAAGAATTAATCAAACAAAAAGCTCCCCAGTGGGTCAACCTCTCACTGATTAAAAAAAAAAAAAAAAAGAGATTTAACTGACAGAGGACAGTTTTGCTGGCAAGAGGAAATGCAGAGCCACACTTTTTTTTTTTTTAATTCATTCACTTATTAATTTAACTTGTGTTTAAAGAGCGCCTACCCTGTCAGGCATTTCTCAAGATGAATCATAAACGGGGACAAAACCCATAGACAATTGGAAAGGAATCTAGGACAAAGGCTGATTTTTAAAGCTGCAGATTTTGTTAGTGGTATTGTTCCTTCTCAGTCAGAGAGAAGAAACCCAGAGAAACCAAGTTTCCTTGTGTGAGTTTCCCCAGATGCTGACTCACTCCGCATGTTATCAGCACGTTGCTGGATTTCTAAACCAGAAATGCAAATTTATATGTATATTTCCACTTTTAATTTAAAATATGGGGGTAGAATTTTAAGAGAACCAAAATAGATATTAAGGGATACCCATATTTTATTGCATCTGGTTTTATAGATTGCCCTCTTTGATTATGCTCAACAAAAGGGAGGGATGATTACAAAGATTCTAAAACTTGGGTCCAAATATTGGTGCAAGCACACCCAAGTATCTCCTTTCCTGTATAAAAGTCCATTCATTTATACACATACTTACATATAAATGAAGAAACCTAAAACATGCCTTAGCTGACAAGAAATGTGTAGGAATTTCTGAGAGTATGCAAAGGTGATCAAATTGATGGAAACAAGAACAAAGAAAAAAAACAGACAAAAAATAAGTTTGTAACAGAAAAGTCAAAGTAAAAATAAGAATACTTTTCTCTAACAAAGCCTAGCAGGGGAAGAGCGTGTGTGGAACCCAAGCTCAGACAATTAAAATTAGGATAAACCCAAGAAAGAAACAAGGCAAACTATTGCAGAATGACTTTTTTTTTAAGATTTTATTTATTTATTTGACAGAGAGAGACCCAGAGAGAGAGAGAGGGAACACAAGCAGGGGGAGTGGGAGAGGGAGAAGCAGGCTTGCCACCTAGGAGGGAGGCCAACATGGGGCTTGATCTGGGATCATGACCTGAGCCAAAGGAAGACACTTAACAATTGAGCCACCGAGGAACTCTGCAGAATGACATTTATATCAAGTATGCCATTCGTGTTTTTATTTCTTTATGAATATTGACTACAGTATTATTTGGAATTAGGAGCAGATTCCACAAATAGATAACGTTTGGTGATAAAATTGACTATATTTAAAAGGTGAATTAAGAACAAAACAAATGTGAAAATTAAGGAATTAGAACATACTATAAATATGTATGTTCTGATAATGTTGAAAAGGCACAACGTATAAAAATTATAAATTTTTGCAGCATGTGGGAGCTGGAATTTGGGAATGTGGGAGCTGATTTCCTTGTCTGTAATACCTTGTTATTTTTAATTTGATAGATTTTATAAATTGGAAAACATAAACTTTTATGACAATTTTACAACAGTAGTAAATTTTTTTTTTAAATGGCCCCAATACTTCACCTCCCCTTGCATATCTGTGTCCTTTGCAACCTTTCTGCTTAAATGCCCTTTGTAAGGCGATGCCACACCTGTATCGGAGATAAGAGTTTATTTCCCCATCCTCTTGAATCTAGATAATTCTTGTGATTTAATTTGGCCAATACAATGTGGTGAAAACAGAGTGGTAGGAAGTGTGGACTTAGAGCACAGGAGGACTTGCCTTGCGAGCCCTGCTGCTATGGTGTGAACAAGTCCAGGCTACCGTGGCAGAGGATGAAAGACTGTGTTGACCCACCAACAGCAATCTGACCTACAAACATGTAAGAGAATGCAATCAGGATCAGCAGAACTGACTCTCCCACAGCTGATGGCAGACACATGATAACCCAAATGCCACCGAAGGACTGTTTTAAGTCACTGAGTTTCAGACTAGTTTGCTAAACAGCAGCATTAATGTAAAATAGATAAGGGATATATGAGATGAAAATTATCTCTCCTTTTTTTTAGAGAGAGAGAGCGAGAGAGCAGGAGGGGGCGGGGAGCAGAGGGAGAGGGTGAGAGAATCATAAGCAGACTCTCTGCACCCAGTGTAGAGCAGACTGGCCTTGATCTCATGACCTGAGATCATGACTTGAGTCGAAATCAAGGGTCAGTGCCCCCAAAATTATCTCTCCTTTTAAATGATTTAACTTTTACTTTAAAAAATTTTCCGTTTGTATTTCACAAACAAAATGTAACTTTCAGGTATATAATACAGAATATTTTAAAAATAATAGTGAATTAAAAAGGTGTTATGGAAATATATGTGAGGTGTGAGGCAAAGTTGCTAAGCTATAGAACAACAAACAAAAGCTCTTTTGAGGGCACCTGGGTGGCTCAGTCGATTAAGCGGCTGCCTTCAGCTCAGGTCATGATTCCAGGATCCTGGGATCCAGCCCTGCATCAGACTCTCTGCTCAGTGGGGAGCCTGCTTCTCCCTCTTGCTCTCCCTGCTGCTCCCCCCACTTGTGCACACTTTCTCTCTCTCTGTAAAATAAATAAATAAAATCTTAAAAAAAAAAAAAGCTCTTTGATCAAATAAATACACAAAGTAATAAAATATAGAATAAAATAATTAAACATATAATTTAATACCTGAAAAGCAAAGAAAAAGAAATAGAATAATATCCCCATGTAGATCTAAGATTTATCCACATTCTGGAATATTGTTTATAGAACTATTTTAGAGGAAAGTATGGATATCCTGACATTCTTCCCTGACGAATTCAGCATGTTAAAAAAAAATAAGTCTCCTACATTGTCATAATTATAAAAAATCATT
>JAPYYM010001004.1:0-14009 GCA_028534135.1 Potos flavus | reverse complement strand
GCATAATATTCCATTGTATATATGGACCATATCTTCTTGATCCATTCATCTGTCGAAGGGCATCTTGGCTCTTTCCACAGTTTGGCGATTGTGGCCATTGCTGCTATGAACATTGGGGTACATGTGGCCCTTCTTTGTACTGCATCTGCATCTTTGGGGTAAATACCCAGTAGTTTGTTTGTTTTTAAATAATTTTGTGTTTAGTATTTACTAGATGAAATGAAGAAACTTCAGTTGAATCTATTTTTTCATTGGTTTTAAAGAGTCACAAATCAATAGGCTGCTTTCAACCCTGTAATACTATGGCTGTACTGTTAACTCCTGGGATCTTTGTTCAGTAATAGTTGTGAGAATTAATCAGTGTACCATCTAGAAACACAGTGCTGGGCCTGCTCCCTCTTTTCCATGGCAGGCGGAGGGGTGGGGCTAAAAATATTTGTGTTCAGACTGGCTTCATTATGAGGTTGGACCTTTCTTAGATTTATTATGAAATTGGAAAGCCATTAAACACATGCACACACACCATTTTTGAAGCATGAGGACTTTCTCCTTTTGCCGATTACAAATTGGTTGAACAGATTTTTTTCCCCTTAACTGTGACCAAGCATTTGAATTGTCAGCCAATAGGTCCCTTTAAATTTGCAACAAGCAATGAGTTATAGCATAGATAAACACACACTAGAAGTATTTCTAGAATTATAACCATACAGATCACTAAATCTTCCATAATTAATGTTTGTTTTTGTTTTTCTTTTTGCTGCTGAGTAAGCATGAGATTAAGGTTTTAGCTTTATCCCGTACTGCTTAGTTTTATTGTGTTTTTGTTCCCCTAATGCTATTCAACCATTAAGCATATGATGTTCCTTTGAGTTGCTTTGGTATTTAATTGAACTTTTCCACTAAGGTACCTGAACCGCTTGCACACCCATAAAACCTGAGGACTGATGCTCATTATTGTATGCCTCTTCTGAGAGCACAGTTCAGCTGCCATTGAGGATATGTTCTAGGATCGGGGTATCCTGAACAATGGGGCAGGACTATCTCCTTCTGTTTAATTTTTTCTGTTGGAAAAATAATTTTTATTATTTTCTTAATTACAAAAACATATTTATCATAAAAATTAGAGTATGTTGCAGCTTCCCAAAGTCATGTATAATTTAATTATCTAGAGATAAACAGTGTCCGCATTTTGTATGTTTCCTTTCAGATCTTTTTACTCTATTATTGTTGCTTTTTACTGAAAATGGAATCATGTAATAATGTTGTTCTGTCATTTGTATTTTTCATTCATGGCATTAAATATTTTCCATGAGATCACAGTATTCACAGCGTTGTAAAGGTACTGTAATTTACTAACCATTCTTGTAGAATCACTAGGTTATGTCCAGTTTTTCACTCTTATAAGCAAGGCTGCAGTTAATGTATTTGTGCAGAATCAATGATTATTTCTTTGGTATAAATACCTAGATTTCCTAGGTCAAAAGTTTTGTACACTTTAAGGCTTTCGATGCTTCCTGACAATACCCTCTAGAAATGTGCCAATTTAAACTCCCCACAAAGCTCTATAACTTGCCATTGCTCCATACCATCATCAGTATTGCTGATTTAATGTGCGATATTTTTATTTCATTTTAACAAGCACCTTCTAACCAATTAAGGCAGATGTTTCTTTATGTTTGCTCATTTCATTGTCTGTATTCATATTTTGTGAAATGTTCAATTATACTTTCCAATTTTCTGTTGGGTTTTCATCTTCTCGTCAGTTTGTCAAAGTTCTTCATATATTTATTATATCCATCTTTTTTCATCCTATTTGTTATTTGATATTTATTTATTTGTATTTTAAAGAATACAGTGACTATTTTTATGCATTCAAATTTGTCTGTCTTTTCCTCCCTTGTCTCATTTTTAAACATTTATGGAAGATATAGTATCAGACATTATCATAAGAACTCTACAGTCATTACCTCATTTGATCCACTCCATAAATTGTATGAGTCAAGTATTATTATTATCACCCCCATTTTACAGTGAAGAAATTGACTCCACAAATGGCAGTTGGGAACTGGATCCATGTAGTCTGACTCAGAGCTGGCTCTCTTGACCATTGAACTAATTCCTCTCTTGCTTGATTTTGCTCTTGGTGTCATGTTCAGAAATGCCTCTACTTCTCAAGATCATGTAAACATTCACCTGTATTTTCTTTCAGTATAATTATGGTTTAATATTTACCTATTATTTAATTTAAATGCTTTTATCCCATAATCTCTGGCTCTTTTGTTCTCTTATCTGCAGAAACAGAGAATAGCTGCTTATTGCTTTCTTATTCAGGTTCTCTTTGTTTTTAAAGCTACTGCTAAATTCCCTTCTCCTTTCTTCTGCTCTTAATGCCAGTGTTAGTTTAATAAACATTTGCTGGGTGTGTATTTTGTTCCAGAATCTCTTAGACAAGGCAGGGATACAAAAATGAGTAAAACAGAATCTACCTCTCCAGAGCTTGTGATGTAATGGTAAGAAGGAGAAACATACATAAAGAACTTTAAGATAACCGGGTGATGGGTATTAAGGAGGGCACATGTTGTGATGAGCAGTGGGTGTTATACGCAACTAATGAATCATTGAACACTACCTCAAAAACTAATGATGTCTTATATGTGCTAACTGAACATAATAATAAAAAAACTATGATTAGTTTTATAAAAGAGAGACACACAAAATATTGGGAGGGGGAGAGGTAGAAAATAATTTGAATTGGTGAAGAAAGAAGGAGTAATTAAGAAGAACTTGTGAGGAAGTGAAATTTAAATCAGACCTTGAAGGATGGGAAAGACTCAGACTATAACACAAGGCCAATCATAGAACCATATCATAGGGCTGTTGTAAAGATCAAATGAGTTAATACATGTAAAGTGTGTAGAACAGTGTCTAGCAGGCAATTAGAGCTGAGTCGATATTGGGCATATAGTCTTCATGATCATGACTGGAGCAAAACCTTGGAAAATGCTGATCTTAGAATAAGTCCTGTCTTCTAGATGTCTATTTATATATCAGAGTATCCCCCTTGATTTTTTGTGTCAGTAGTTGCTGGTTTATGTGTTTCATGATTTTCTGCCGTGCTTTCTCAAAGCTATTCATGTTGTATTTGGAGGAGGGCAGGCTGTTTCTAAAGAAAAATAAGTTTAACTTGGAGCCAGTTTTACTAACTTTTATATATCATACTTTCATTACAAATTAACCATAGACTTCTGTTTAATTAAGAGTCTGACGGTCTCACTTAAAGATTGTAATCACAATTTGAATATCTTCAAACAGTTGTGTGTGTGTGTGTGTGTGTGTGTGCACGTGCTTTATATTACTCTTAGTAACTACAACAATAGCTTAAAATAATATACTGGAATCATTCAAGTTTAAGTCAGACAGTGAATAGAGTTTTGAAAAACCGAGTTTGATACCTTCGCTTTTGGGTCACTTGGGTACTTGGGGGACTCTCCTGATTGGAGGCCGGCCCTTGCCAGGAAGCAAGGAAGCTCCATCAGAGGTTAGGAAGCAGGAAGCTCTAAGCTCAGAATGCAATCTTGGGAACAGCACTGTATAGCAGTCTGAACCCTGGGACCAGAACTAGGCCGAATAGATGATGACTGCTAAGCCCATCTCTGTCCTACCTTGAGAACAGAAGCCAGTCCCCACGGCTTGAGGACAGGCTGTAGGCAGAAGTTCAATGAAGATGGACCAACGGCTGGTTGCAGTTCTTAGTGATCTTTAACATTTGTGGAGCACTTGAGTGGGACCCAGTGAAAACCCAGACCATCTCCCTTCTTCTCTTCTTTCTAACCATGTCCTCAGAACCATCACTCCCTTCCTCACTGGGACTATCATTGTACATGGTGTGGATTTGGGGAGAAAAACACACAACTACCACGAGCCCATAATGGTACTTTTATAGGAGTAAAACCAGGCTCTTCTTCCTCAAGATGCTCTACTGCTTCAGCTAGAAAATTGTCATAATCAATATACAAATCTATGATGTTTATGATTTGAATTGTGTCCCCTTAAGTGTATAGTGTACAACCATGTGGAACTACCCAGGAAGTAAAGCCTGCATGTTAGGAAAGAAGGGAGGAAAAATGATAAAGGCCATTTTGAAGATATTTCATCCTTGCAGTCTTTTATCTTACCATATAACTTTACCTCCTCCGTTCTCCAGTAGAGGCACAGTTGACAGTCTGGACTGAATAGTTCTTTGTTACACACAACTGCCTGGGGCACTGAAGGATGGTAAGTGCTCCTGGCCCCCTTTCCCGCTTCCTACCCTGGATGCCTGCTCTGCTCCCCTGTTATTGTGTCAGCCCAAAACAGCCACTCCTGTTTCCAGATGGCCCTAGAGGGACAGTAACATTGAGGTCGAGAACCTCTACTGTGGGCTCACAGCATTAACCCTTCATTCTCCAGGATGCCACATATAAAAGCTTACCCTTCATGCCACCTCCTTTGTGAATATTTCCAGTTTTCTGTCTAGACAGAAATGATCCTCTGCTCTGTGCTCCCATATAGCACCTTATATTGACACCTTTTAGGGCAAATAGTACACTACATTGTGGTTGGGTTTGGGGACCTATCTTTATCCCCCCCATTAGACCTCGAACTGTATGAGATTGGGGATAATGTTGTCATCTTGGGTATCCATAGAGTCTAGCACAGTCCCTGCATCTTCCTGAGAAGCTTTTCCTCTCCTTTCTCTACCGGGTCAACTAAAATTTTTAAATCTCAAAAACTTAATTTATGAAAGCATTTTGCTTAATGAAGTACCTCTTGGAATCAACCAAATAAAGACATAATGTATTATAATTCAAAGTATTTGGGAATTGCTTCTGTAGTATACCTAAAATGTTAGTTTCCTATTCAGACCAGGATTTTCAGGTCTGGTGGACTATTGGTGCTTGGGTAAAATATTATTCTAGGTCAAAGTTGCCATGGTTCTCTACCACTTCATGGAATAAGATAACATGTTTTGTGATATGGTTCCTGTGTAAGTGACTTGTCTTCAACTTAATATTGCAAAGGATTCTCATTTCCAGAGAATTTTATCACTGTCCATACTTCCCTTTGTGTTGAGATTTCCACTGAGTCAGCCCCTGGGGCCTGAAGTAAGTGAAGAATATTTTCCTGTCTTACCACTCTGTGATGTGTGAGAATCAGTTAACTATGGGTAATGCTCACTGGCTTCTGTTGGGGGACGGCATTTTTATTTCATTTGATTTGTCTTAAACACTTTTTTTTCCTAGCAAGACACAGGTCAAATTCATCACAATAAATCCCTCTGTAAAAAGAATACTTGCTTATCAGGAAAGTTAACTTCTTATAGCTGCTCTGAAGATTGTCTCATAGATGGCCAGGGTATCTTCAAGTAAGAAAAAAGTTCCCAAGCTTCTGCAAGGACTCACGATAACATACAAAGGCTGTTTTTTCTCCTTAGCACTATTGCCATTTGACAAGAAACAAATAATAAATACACAAGTGAGGCATCGATGACTTGAGTTCTCTGTTGCCAAAGTTTGCTTAGGGGTACTGCACCAGCCATCTGGGAAAGTCTTTGGATGCATGGGATAGACAACAGTTCAGTTAGTTAAGAGACACCTTAGGTTGCTATAATAAAAGACTTTAAAATATAATAGATACAAGCAAAGTAGAAATTTCATTTATTCTCATATAAAAATCCCCATCAGTGTTCAAGGGCTAGTAAAGCAGCTTCTTGATGCTGGGGGCCCAGGCACCCTCAATTTGGTTGTTTTGCTGCACACACTTTCATTTTGTGGTCTCACATTGCTGCTCCGACTCTTGCAAGCATTTCCTTATTCCACAGATCAAAAATAGGGATAGAGAGAAAGTGATGAGTACAACATGATTCCTTTAAAATTGTGACCTATCTATCACCACAGCTCAATATCCCACTTGTCAGACCTTAGTTGCTTGGCCATACCTCGTTGCAAGGGAGGCTGGGAAATGTGGTCTTTTTTTTCTGGGTGGCTATGTGCCAGGCTAAAGAGGTGGTCATGTAACCAAATGAAGTGAGGAAATTGAATACTGGGGCACAAGAAATAAGGTCTGCTGAAATGGTTCTTGCTATTAATTATAGTACTGAAAGTTAGTGAAATGAGTTACATATTTTAATGAAACATTTCTTTGGAGTAGAGTCCTTTTCCTAGCTCATTTCATAATCTTCGAAAGGCATTTGTTACATCAGGTAATGCTGACGGAATTGGCCACATCATTGTCTTTGCTAGATCAACTGTTGTGCTTGCTCAGATTAACTGTTGTGTGTGTCAGTGTTGTGTGAATGGGAAGCCAGAAGCAGGCAGCCTGCCATAATGTCGGGCCACTTGTGGCTGCAGAAACGGAAGCTAGTGCAACTTTGTTCTTAAAGGCATTGTCTTCTCCCTACTAAGTAGTCTTCGTCATCCTAATAACCCAAATGTAAGGGAGATGGAAGATTTCATGAGTCCCAGAGTTTGGGCACATTCTTATTAAAATTCTATTAAATGTTAATTTTCATTTCTTAAGATTTTATTTTGTTTTGTTTTTGCTCAATTTACTTTGACTTCCAATAAAGATGTCCTAATCCCCTCCCATCTCTTAGGTCACTCTGTCTCTCCTACAGATTTTGTGTGGCCTTTACTTTTTCTGGAAAACTTTACTTGATCTCCCAATTCTGGATCAAGTACCCCAAATGTCTTCAACCGTAACACCAGGAATGCCATTTACTGTCTTCAGACCAACACTCTGTATTGTAATTGTCTGCTCCTATGTTATTATCCCATACTAGACTCTGAGCTCTGCAAGGGATGGACCTTGTTGTTCATTTAGCGTTGTTTCTCTTCTGTCTAGCACACAGTGCCTAGACACATTTGTTTCATAAAGGTAAGCATGAATGGACAAAGAAAAGGAAGAAGAAGGAGGAAAAGCTAACAAAAAGGGAAGAAGAAATAGAAGAGGAGGAAATACATATGACTTCATTTATAGTTTCTGTCTGATTCACCTGCTGGCAGCCTCCTCACAGAGCAGTCAGACCAGTCATCTAGAAGGCTTTGTCTATCAGATGCCCACTCTCTTAGCATGGTGGTTGTTCCTTTTCCCCTATTTAGTTCCCTCCTCTAAGCTTATGGTACAAAGCAGAGACAATATAGGGTGTGATGGGAGTGAGAGCATTTCTCTGTTGGCTCACTGCCCTGCTGGCCAAGGTAAGAGTTCCATTTCCTCCCCAAGGCATCTCATCAGTTCATTCCCAGGGAGCTCCAGGAGGCTTAAGGAGTGTGAGTAATTCATGGAGCATTTCAGCCATGTAGCGTATTCTACCAGTTCACAAATATAAATTGCCTTTGGCTGTTATCTGTATCTTCAAGCATTTCTAATTTAAAAATCTATCTAGTATTCGCAGACTTAACAAAATATATTCTTTTTAAAATTATTTTTCATTACTATATTCAATTAGCCAGTATATAGTACATCCAAATATATTCTATTTATGCTTTAAGTTGCAGACTTCTTTTAAAAAAAGATCTTATGTATTTATTTGAGAGAGAGAGAGACAGAGATAGTGACAGAGATAGTGAGAGAGAGCACAAGTGGGGAGGAGAGGGAGAAGCAGGCTCCCTACTGAGCAGGGAGCCTAACACAGGGCTCCATCCCAGGACCCTGGGATCATGAACTGAGCCGAAGGCAGATGCTTAACCAACTGAGTCTCCAGGCACACCACAGACTTTTGAAAGTTTTTTTTGTGTGTGCATTTATTTCTAATTTGACTACGTTCTTTAATTTAAATCTAGATATTCAATGATACATTTTATTATAGTGCATCCATTATTATCTTCAATATTGAGAGCTCTTTCCCAGTTTAAAGTGCCTGCTCTGTAAAATACAGTGAAAAGAATATAATTTGAATAGATAAAAATAATTGAAAGTGGGCTATTTTGTGGAGGATAGAGAGATATGCAGAATGGGATGCGTGGGAAAACCATTGCTATGGTTATAAATTCACAGCCTTGATAATGGATTCTTAATGAATAATTAAGGAAGCTGGGGCTTTGTATTGTGAGATTGTAAAGCTGGAACCAGGAACCTTGAAATCCTCTTGTACAGTGCTCCCATTTTACAGATGAGGGGAGAGCCCAAGTCACACATTCAAAGTCACTAAAAGTGGTTGTTGTCTTTCTTGCTTCTTATTTCACACTCATGGCCTGTAATCATATGGCCTGATGAAATATTCCATAGGGGCAAACTTAAAGATGCCAAACTCTTCTAAGTCATTGCTCTTTTTTCAGTTTAAATCTTCTTTGTGGAAGAAAAACTCTTTAAAAAAAAAATACACAAACTAATAGTAAATATAAATTGGATTCATGGTAGTATTCCAGTCGACTTTGGAGTTAGTTTCAATCTCCAATGAATGCTAAAGAAAATGGAATGATTTCATAAGAACATAGTTATCATATAACTCACTGAAGTACTTGCAGATTAAACCAATTATTTAGTCTCACTCCATGTGCAAATGAAATTTTAAATTTAGTAAGATTTTGGGGGGTTACATTTGAATAATTTGGAAAATATGACAAGTTTGTCTCAAGTAGATTTGCACATCCAATTTCTTCGTCCCTAAAAACAGAAAATTCAGAAATTCAAAGAGAGCTAAAATATATCACATCACATGGCTTTAAGAAATAAAATTTATTTCCGTACTAATAATATTTGCTTTTTACTTGAGGGGAAAATAGCTTAACTCTAAAAGTGATTTCAAGTTTTTGCTATTTGCTAGTTACCTTATGAGTTCCTGAATTTCAGTTCAAATTCCTGTGCAGTTCTTTGGGGATAGCTAAATATATGCAGCCATTGTTGGGGAAGAAAGTTTGCTTTGCAGTCAGCAGAATATGAAACCCCAAAGTCAACTGAAATTGGAGTGGAGTAAGGAGACTTTTTCTAGTCAGTATGGTACAATGGTCTGTCACAAACATGCAAAATAGTCATCTGTGCTGCACAGCATTGGCAGCAACATTTGCATGGATGATATGAATCTTTATTATAAACAAAAACATTCCACGCCAACTACACTGAATAAAAGGCATTTCTCTTGACTGAGAACAGGGGTGAGATGTGGGGGTGTAGGGACTCACTGTTTCATATTAGCAGATGTTTTTCACTTTGTGGCAAATTTATTGTTGTATTCTCCCACCCCAGAGTTCTAACAAAATGAAGAAATAAGCCAATTTCAGATTTCTTTACTGTGAATCTTGTTTCATTCTTCCTAGTGACTAATCATTTAATTGGAGTAGAGATGGAAAATAGAATTGATTTATTAAACCAGCATTTTCCAAACATTTTAGGATGTGCTTGGCAATGTGATAGGAGCTAAGCGCACAAAGATAACTGGTACTCAGGACTTTGACAATATTTTTTGTTCTACCATATCCAGCTTCTATTGTTGCCATTGAGACACCTGTAGTCACTATGATATAGTTCCTTGGAATGTGATCCATTTTTCTTTGGCTGCTTTTCAGATGTATGGATGTGGGTGTGTGGGTGTGTGGGTATGTATGTGTGCCCCTGTGTATATTTTTTAATTTTATTACAATGTTACGGTGTCCAATTTTGGATTTGTTTTCATTTGCCCTGCTTGGTATACATTGTATTTTCTGTGTCTATGGATTTATGTGTTTCTACAGCTCCAGATAATTCTCATATATTATCTCTTCTAGTACAGATCTTCCTCAGCTTGGGCTAGAGTTACGCCCCAACAAATCCATTATAAATTGAAAATATCATAAATCAAAATGTATTTTCGTACATCTAACCTACCAAGCATCATAGCCTACGCTAGCCTATCTCTGTGCTCGGAACAATTTAGCCTATAGTTGGGCAAAACCTTCTAACACAAAGCCTATTTTATAATAAAGTGTTGAACATCCCACGTAATTTATTGACTCTCGTACTAAAAGTCAAAAACAGAATGGTCATGTGGGTAAAGAGTGGTTGTAAGCGTATTGATTGTTTACCCTTGTGATCATGTGACCGACTGGGAGCTGCAGTGCACTACTCTTGTCCAGCATCACTAGAAAGTATTTTACGTCGTGTCACTAGCCCAGGAAAAGATCAAAAAGTTTCTACTGAAGGGGCGTTAATTTTACACCTTGTAAAGTAAAAAAAAAAAAAAAAAAAAAAAAAGATTAGTAAGTTGACCCATCGTACGCTGGGGACTGTCTGTATTATTTCTTTTCTGTTTTTTTCATTCCGAGACTCCCCTTAAATATATCTTAGACTTTCTCATTCAATCTTCTTTTCATATTCTTTGTCTTTTCTTTCTTTGCCATATTTTTTAATAGTATCTTCAGATTAATCGCCTGTTTCATTATTATTATCTTTAGTATTTGAAGTCAGCATTTGAATTTTTACCTTCAAATATTATGTTTTTCATTTTTAAAAACTCAGTTTTAGTCTTTTTAAATTTTATTTTTATTTTTATATTTTTTTAAGAGAGGGAGGGGGTAGAGAGGGGCAGAGGAAGAGGAAGAGAGAGAATTCCAAGCATGCTGGATAATACGGGGTGTGATCTCACAACCCTGAGATCATGACCTGAGCCAAAATCAAGAGTTGGATGCTTAACCAACCGAGCCACCCAGGTGCCCCTTATTCTTCTTTTTAGATAAAAGACTTCAGGTTATTTTTGATAGTTTATTATTCCCATTTAATTTTTCATATTTCAATTTTGAATATTATATATATTATCAGTTTATATTCCTTAATTGATAATTCCACTTTTTTTAAAATTTTATTTTATTTTTTCAGTGTTCCAAGATTCATTGTTCATGCACCATACCCAGTGCTCCATGCAATGCATGCCCTCCTCAATACCCACCACCAAGCTCACCCAACCCCCCACTCCTCTCCCCTCCAAAACCCTCAGTTTGTTTCTCAGAGTCCACAGTCTCTCATGCTTCATCTCCCCCTCCAATTTTCCCCAATAATTCTATTCTTGAAGTCACTGGGATCCGTGTCTGCTGTAATGTATGTCTGCTGATTCATCCATTGTCTGCTTCCTTGTATGTTTTATAGTTTTTGGTTGCGAGCTCATATCTAGCAGAATAATCTTGTAACTCTGCAGGTATAAATGAGGGATATGTTCTTTCAGAGATAATTTGGCTAAACTCTTCCCCTAGAGCTAGGGGTCAGTAGGGATGCTACCAATCTATGACTGGTTTAGCTCACTTCAATATCCTGAATTAATATAGAAGTTGCAGGTTCAACTCTCCCACCCTGAACGGTTCCCAAGGCCAAATATTTAGATTCCTACACAGAAGCCAATGGTACCCCTAAGGCAACAGCAGCTTTCTGTTGGCTTGTTATCCAAAGTCTAGTTTCAGCTCACTGGTTGATTTGTGTTCTAGTGTTTTTGTCTGTACAGGTTTTCTTTACTTTCTCATAAGTTAAGAATGAATTAAAAAGACAGTTTATTATCATATATATGTGATTTTATTGCATGTATGTGTTATTGTAGCAAGAGGCCTTATCATAGTATTCAGTCTAGTGTTACTCCGGAACGCTGTAATACACCTCTGATTTTGGCCCACCAATAATCTGTATCGTTAAGAAAATAAAACAAATGACATAATTAATCCTGAGAAATTTGAATATTATGCACTTTCATGTAAGTTAGAGATTAGTCCCATATGAAGAAAGAACTCTTCTCTCCTTTTGATTTTGTTGGACGGTATAATCAATGCAAAATCTTGGCCTTTGGCACTGTGTTTATCCTAGGTTAACAGGTATTTTTACATGATTTTTAGATAAAATAAACACCCAAATCAAGTGTTTTGGTTCAGTTACAAGATTACAGATATGGTCTAATTCATGAAGTAACATTTAGAAATGCCTGGGAACAACTGGCCAGCTGGATATCTTGAGATGAGACTATTTCAGGGGTGGAATTTTTTTGACCTGTTATTTATACTTTGGTCATGTCAGTGTTCCTGCTGAATATTTGATTGATACTCTAAGTTAGTTTTGCCTTTCCCATCATTCTTCAAGTTCTGCTGGATCAGTTACCATTAAATGGTAACCTACACATAAATGAAACAGGGGCCTTGAACGTTGAAGTCAAATAGGAAAGTTGTGTACACAAATAATTATAATGCAGTAGGATATGCTCTGGAGTTGAACAGGATATGAAGTTATTATGAGCATCCGTAGGAGGGAGCATCTATGCCTTGATGCAGAGGATCTGGCCAGTCTGGGAAGACTTCACAGATGAGGACACATTTAAGTTGGGTATTAAAGAATAAGTAAGAATTACCAAGTAGAGAAGAAAGGGAGAATGACAAGTTCCAAGCAAAGGAGTTGTTATTAGATTGAGTAGGTTAGAAAGGTTTGTCAGATGAAGAGGAAGAGATGCTTAAAGAGATGAGTATAAAACATTTGTCTTCTTCCAGGGAATAAAAGCCATTGACTTAGTCTTTTACAACATAGCTCTTTTATTCCTCATGTTCATGCCCTACCTCCTTTTCCCAAATGTCTCTAAATACTTCATCTTTTTATATGAACCTATATTATAAAGAATCCACTATGTAGAGATCCTTTCTTTGTGGGCATCTTTGATATTACAACATCTTCTGTTCCGTAGGCTAGGATCTCTGGTCCTTCCAGCATCTTCAAGCCAGATCTTGATTGCTGGCTGCCTTTGCTGTGAATCGGCTCCACCTTGTTTCTTGCATGCATATGCTGCTATTTGCAGCAGGAGTGGGGAAAGACTTTGCTTCACCTCAGGTTGCCATAATCCTTTTTTTCCTCATTTTTAGAAACTTTGCCTTTTTCAAGCTAAGGAATAACTTTATTTTTGTCTCAGTTTATTTTCTTATAGCTTCAAAAATTTTCTCTTACCATTATGTCCTCTACGCTTTCATACCATTCTGTAGACCTTGTCATAGAAGCTTGAAGGGGAAAAGTATATCAGCCATTACCAATGCAAAATTAATAGTTTCTATTCTTCAAGTGGCTTAGTTTGCTTCACAGATTTTTTTCTTTTTGCTGCTAAGGCAAAGACAGGTATTGGCACATTGACTTCTAAGGCCTTATCCTATTTTACTTGCTATGAACAGTGCATCTAATACACCAATGTTCGTAATAGCATTATTCATACTCGCCAAAAGATGGAAACGACCCAGATGTCTATCAGCAGATGAACAGAGTTTTAAATGTGGTATATACATACAATAGAATATTGCCCAGCCCCAAAAAGAAAGGAAATTCTGACACGTGCTGCAGCATGGATGAACATGAAAGACTCTATGCTAACTGAAATAAGCCAGATACAAAAGGACACATATTGTATGGTTTCACCTATATGAGGTACGTAAAGTAGTCAAATTCATAAAGACAAAGTAGAATTGTGGTTTCCAGGGCTTGGGCCAGGGGAGTGGAGAGTTACTGTTTAAAGGGTATAGTTTCAGTTTGGGAAGATGGAAAAGTTCTGGAGATGGATAGTGGTGATGGTTGCAAAACAGTGTGAATGTATTTAATGTCTTTGAGCTGTACACTTAAAAATGTTAATTTCATGTCATAGATATTTTGTCACAAAAAAAGCACATCTGAGAAAAGGTGACTTGGAGAAAATCATATTGTGTCAGGGGTCATTATTTCAGAGACTTCATTGATTCTGTCATTCATCCATTCAACAAATATTGAGTTCCTACTATGTATGACATATGTTTTAGACACTAGGGACACAGCAATGAACAAAACAGACAACAAAATACTAGCCTCATTGAGCATTTTAGTGAGATGAGACAGACAGTAAACAAAGTAAATCAATCTAAGAAAATGTAGTGAAGCTATTCAACATAGTACTAGAAGTCCTAGCCTCAGCAATTAGACAACAAAAAGAAATAAAAGGCATCCAAATTGGCAAAGAAGAAATCAAACTCTCACTCTTTGCAGATGATATGATACTTTACGTGGGAAACCCAAAAGACTCC
>JAPYYM010001003.1:0-14011 GCA_028534135.1 Potos flavus | reverse complement strand
GCCCCGGGGGCCAGCTCGCCGCTCGCCATGTGCCCATCTTATCAACGGGACAACGGAGGCCCAGACGGGGAGTGGGGCACCGTGGGCTGACCTGCCGGTGGGAGTGCTCAGCGGGTCATAAGGGCCACTGGGGGGCTCACACTCTGGGTCGGGCTGCTCCAGGAGGGCGGGGAGAGGCGGGAGGTCACCGTCGCTGAGAGCCTCTCACTCAGAGCGCAGGCAGCTGCGCAGGCGGCCGCTGAAACAAGAGGACAGACCGAGGCCGGTTACTTCCCAAGACCTGTGGCCCCAGACTTGATCAGTGTCCCCCGGGGAGGGGTGGGAAGGGAGACGAGGTCGGACTCAGGGGACACCGGGGTCCCCGGTGGTCACGGATTTGCCAGGACGGGCCCACCCAAAGCTTGCCTCGGTGTCCTCCTGAGGGCTAGGGCAAGGGCAGGGGGCACGGAGCCCAGCCGGCCTCCCACCCCGGCAGGGAGAGGCCTGCGGAGCCTACTCCTAGTTCTCTCTCTCTCTTCTGCCGCCCGATTTTAGTCACTAGTATTCGCTCTCTGATGGTTACTTTGGTCTTTTAGACGCGCTTACGTTTCTGTCACTTGAATTGTCAACGTTAAGTATCTCTTTATTCCCAGCCATTCCAGATGAAGAAATTAGGGAACTCATTCTCATTTCCCCCTTTTCCCCCCAAGTCTTTATAGTTCCGTTGGTTCTGTTATTTTCCCGCGGGTGAGAGCACGTCGCGCTTGTCTATTGTTTTAGTCTCGGTTTTCCAGTTAGACACCTGACAGGAAGGCGGGGAGAAGGAGTTTTCTCCGGATCTCAGAGCAATGGCGTAGCTGAGCCTGGAGTCGAGCCGGCCAGGCCTGGGCCCCCCGGGACCTCCCGGTGCTGATGCCTCATGGTTGTTGGTGGCTCTCGGGGAAGGACGAATGTGCTAGACTGTCGCAGCGGGACTCCGTCTGGCCTCGCAGGCACAGACTCTGAAATCCCAGGCCCAGGGTCTGCCCTAAGTTATTACCGATACCCTGCGGAGCTGGGAGAGGTTAAACCTCAGCGAAATTGCCGTCTGACCGCCCCCCCTTCCCCCCCGTCTGGTCTAGGGCCAGGATTGGGCTCTGTAACCTTGGAATGGGCCCCAGAAGAAGACTGCCAGTGTTTTCTGGATCCTTCCGGCTGGGAGGAATGCCAAGGATGTGGACTCATTGCAGCAGATTCGCCTTTCCACCCTCCAGATGGAGTGCTCTCATTAACCTTAATTAGCGGGCAGGCCCAGGGCCGTCCCGCTCCGCCGCCGAGCGGGGACACGACGCCCAGGAGACACGGTAACACAGACCTCCGCTGCACCTCCCGGGGAGCCGAGGGGCAGGGTCCCCAGCATCGCGGGGTCTGCCCAAGCCGGGGGCTCCGTCGGCCACCTTCCTGGGGAGGCTGGAGGTGACCTTGCTTCCGCGTCAGGGATGCTGGGCGGCGAACGACCCTTGGGGGACCCCGGCATACTCCCGGAGAGTGCGGCTTCTGGGCTGAGGGGCAGCCGATCCGAAAGGACAGAAGGCCTGCCCGATGCCACAGTCCAAACACGGAGCCTGGAAATCAGTATCTCCGTCGGGGCTTTAGGGGAGAAGTGGCAAGAAGGGCAGACAAATACAGGATCCGGGTGTCGGCGTGTGTCCTACCCCAGGGCTGGGGTGGGATGCTCGGGTCCTCGCTTTCCGAGCTGATGGATTTCTTTTTTTCTGTCCGTATGTGTGTCTCGGGCTGCGAGGGGGTGGTGGAGACACCAGGAAGCCCGTCCGCCTCTCATAGTTCTGGAAGCTGGAAGTCCCGGATTAAGATCTGGCAGGGCTTGATTTGGGGGAGGGCCCTCTTCCTGGTGTGCACACAGTCCCCTTCTCGCCGTGACCTTGCCTCAACGTGCGTGCACGCTGGGAGAGATCGCGCTCTCTTCTTCTTGTGAAGGTCGCCAATCTCAGCAGAGTACGACTCTGACCTTTATGACCTCATCTGCCCTCCTAAAAGCCCTCTCTCCGAATATAGTCACACTGGGTGGCAGGACGTCAACCAATGAACTTGGCGGGGACACAGGTCAGTCCGTGGCAATGTGTGAGTTCCTCGGGGGAAGGGCTGGAGTCTGACCGAGGGGCCCGGCCGCTCGGGGGCCGGGCCAGGCCCACACCTCGTGGGCGCACAGACGATGTCGAGAAGATGAGGACCAGCGCTTGGCTGTGGCCCTCCAGACATCGCGAGGAAGAAGACACGGTGACTGGAAAAGCCAGCCACTTGTTGCCGTGGCTGGACAACAGGTTGCGTGGACACGGTGAGGTCGCCACAGGACAAAGACCGGAGCGGGTCCCGTGCCCTCGCCGGCCACAGCTCTAAGTGGCAGCACAGCCATGAGGAAAGGAGACCGGTCAGAACCCGTCCCCGGGGGCGGGCGGCGGCTCGGGCCAGGGAAGTTGGGCAGTGTGTGAACCTCACGCCCGCCATGCCGTCCCGTGCGGCTGCTCTTGGCGGCCTCACCCCTCCGCCAGCACAACGAGCGGCAGGCCAGTGCGCGGAGACGATGACGGCCGTGACCCCTTCCGGGGCCGGAGAGGCGCAGGGAGGGGACGGGACTCCTGGAACACCGTCGTTAGGACCTGCCGTCTCCCAACGTGTGAACCTCTCTGAGCTCTAAAGAACCTTCTGGAGCAAAGAGGCAGAGAGGAGCAGCGCCGTTTCAGAGAAAAGGGAAGACAACGCGTCCGCCCAGAGAGGGAGTCGTCGCCGTGCCTGGTTCTGCGGGCAGAAAACAGCCTGGTGGGAATCATGGCCATAACGTGGCCCGTCCTTCAGGAACTCGGAAGGAAGGCCCTCAGGAGACAGCCTCGGCCCGGGGGCAGGGGTGTGGACCCAGGGGGTGAAGCCACTGCGGTCTGCAGCGATTGGTACGCAGGCAAGAGGAAGCCGCAGTTGTCTTGATGCTCACATTCCATCTCTAAAAGGAATAAGGCTAGGTTTGCTTCCTTTCCCCAGGATCGGAGAAGCGGAGAAAAACCAACCAAGGGCACGCCAAGGACGCGACGTCTGGCCAGCAGATGAGGAGTGACTCAGTGGCAGACCGTCAGAAAAAGAAGTGTCCTTAAGAGGGAACCGACAACCCCAAGGAGGGAGGGACGTGTGCCCCGGCTTGGGGCGCCGATACAGGGGGATGAGGCGGCCGCAGAGCCAGGGACCGGGGAGGAGACAAGGCGCAGAGAGATGGCCGGTGGCTGTGCTGGTCAGACTGGGGCCGGGGCGCTGGTGCTCCCGAGCCCGGCTCCTCCCAGCCTTGCTGATCCACCGCGCGCACCAGCAGCCCGAGGTCGGAGCAAGGACGTCGGCCGAGACCCCAAGAGGCAACGCGAGGGGGACAGGGCAAGGCTGCTTCCTGTCCTCACATGGAAAGATCCGTTCTTGGAGGTGACCTTGGTGAACTTCTGGTCCTCGTAAAATCTCTCTCACAAGCCCTTCAAGCAAAATAAAATGGCTCGAAAAGGCATCTCAACCACCACGAAATCAATCAAAATGAAGAATTCAGGGGGAGGAAGACAGGCAGAGAAGAAGAAAGAAAACCAATAAGGCAATAACCTACAGCACAAACAATCGTGTCCATAGCAGATGCTGTTTAAAACTTACTTCTGGGGCCCCTGGGGGGCTCAGGTCATGATCTCGGGCACCTGGGATCGAGCCCCGCATCGGGCTCCCTGCTCAGCAGGGAGCCTGCTTCTCCCTCTCCCTCTGCTGCTCCCCCTGCCAGTGCTCTCCCTCTCTCTCCCGCAAAAATAAATTTTAAAAAATCTTTAAAAAGTTTCCTTCTGTTTTGTGAAATACATCATTTCCTACATGTTTCCCCTGACTTTTAAATTTCAGCTTCTTCCTTAATGTTACAAAAGCAAAACAAACACGGTAACCTTGACGCGTAAAGAAAACGTGCTTTGGTGTCTCCGCGCAGACACAATGGCCTTCAGAGGCTCCCGCTGCGGGAGCAGGAGGGGCCGCGGACTTGTTTTCAATACCGCGTCTCCCACTTTATGTTTTTTCACGCTTATCTTTTAAATTGATCAGCATTAAAATTCTTATTCTGCCTGGGTTTTCCGACGTCATCCCTGTCACAGAATGTGGTACTATGTCGGGAGGAGCGCTGACGTTGATGTTTCTTGAAGTTTTTATGGGGAATCTAAGCGTAATTACTGAGAATGAGTAAATTGAATAGATGTAAATTTTTAACACGTTGTTAGGTTTAGAATTGCTGAATCATTATAGCGTACACCTCACACTAATATCACTCTGTGTTAATTATAGCTGAATAAAGGAAGGAATGAAAGAAAAAAGTTTTCAGCCAAAAAATGTCTTTTTGGGACCATGTGTGATCTGACTGATGGAAGTAAATCCACAGAGTCCTTCGACTTTAAAGTGTCTGCTTCGAGTTTCAGCGTTTGTGTCCCCCTTCCCAGCCCCCAGGGACGATCCCGGTGGCCGATTCCTTGATTCCGGAGGTGAAGGTGGGCCTGCTCCCGCCTCCCGGAGCAGACGTCCCTGGCGGTGGGCCGCGACGGTCCTCACATCCCGCAGTGACCTCAGGATGCTCGCTGGCTTCTGTTCCCCGAAGGATGACTGCTGGCGCTTGCCAGTTTCCAGGAGCCCATCCATGGAACCCCCTCTCTCCCAACGCTGGGCCTTCGTCCCTGTCCCATTCACGTCCTGGGACGCGTGGGATGTCTGGGTGCGCAGACGACAGGGAAGCGGGAGCTCGGCCGCAGGCTTGTCGTCCTGCCGCCTCTGTGCCACTTGTCCTGCACGTGCTGGCCACGGGTGGGCTCATGGTAGGGTCCTGCCTCTTCCCTCAGGTCACCCCAGAAGCAAGCTCCTGGCCCAGTGTTCAGGAGCCCCTGGTGCGTAGCTCTGAGCTCTGAGGGCCCCTAAGCTGAGACCCTGAGCCTGGGGTGAGGACAGGCTGGGACCAAGAGCCCGCGCCCGGACACACTCGGCCTCCTGGTCCCCTTTCTCCTTTCCACAGTCTCCTGGGCGAGAGGGACCGTCGGGTTTGCTGTTTCCTCTACACGATGCTGCACACCTGCCCTTGGAACTTCCGGTTCACGCCGGGGGAAGCAGGGACGTTCAGAGGCAGCACTAGGAGAGGTTCATAGCGACGTGACATTGCAGGGACATCCATGGTGACAACAGAGTCTCCTCAAACAGGACACAGACGAGCTCGGCTGAGTCCCGCGGTCTGTGCTGAGCACCGATCATGCACAAGACCACAGGTGGGTCCGGGACGGATTAGAAACGTCGGCGGGAAACCAGCTGGGTATCCTGCGAAGCCTTGCTCTCCCTCACAGCCCCTTCCACCCCGGGGCCTCCAGCCCTGTGGCCCGGCTGCACACGGGGCTGCGGGAGCATCCCGTCCATAGGACGGAAGAACTCCGTGACCTTGACAGTCTAATGGAAATCAGAGGCTGCTAAGACATCCTGTGTCCCCCGGCATTCTGGCCTTCAACAGCAGCACTGACTTGGCTGACACATTCCGACGCGGTCCACGGCGGTCAGAAGCTGGACAGGCCACTCTGTTTGCGCTTCTGTGGTCGTGTGCTTTCAGCCGATTAGGGGAGAAGGTTAGGTGCACAAAAATGTGACCGATACATATATAGAGTTTATCATTTCTCTTATATGAGTATCTCGAGCCAAGACAGTTCTACCGAGGCTTGAATAAGCTTCCCAAGATACAATCAGTCTCTGTTCTCCTTTCACATTGTAGGCCGAGGGGCCCTGGCAGGAGACTGGTGATAATGCAGATCATCCCCGCCCGATGGCAGGGCAGGGCACTTTGGTAGCAAAGGCCGCACCAAAGGTTAGAGTTTTCTTGCTCCGTAGAACATTGAGAAGTTCTCTGTGTAAATTAGCCATCTTAATTCAAGTGGGCTTTCTTGAAAAGTGACTCCCTTTTCCCAATTCTGTTAGAGCTGGATTTCCATTGCGACGGTCCCATCATTCATGAATTAAATAAAATCACTGTTCACTTCACGTATTTTCGTTGAGAGTTGAGATTCTTTTTGAAAATCCTACTCGGACACTTCCATTGTCCCCTTGGGAACCAGACAGCATATCAAAACGGACAATCACTCACGCAGGGACGCTGACATGCCAAGAAAACGCAGTGTCTTTATTTTACCTGTGATTTAAGTCATCTTTTTCTGAACGTTAGGTACGGTTTGAATTTTATCTGATCCAGTGATTTATGACAGCACCGTAAGGCAATCCGAGGGAAAACATGCTGTGTGTATGGACGGCGTGCCCCGGTCCTGGGGGAAGGAAGGTGCCCTCGGGTGCGGTGGCGGCCCCCGTGCCCTGGTCTCCGGGAAAAGGTCGCTGGTCTGCTGCTCTGTGCGCCCCGTGGGGCTCCTTGGCATGGGCTGCGGGCTGTGTGCCTCGGGGTTTGCTTTTGGTTCTGTGACGGACACGGTTCCTCACCTGCTCTCCCCACCACAGAACCTGCGCCCTCGCGTCTCCCCCATGGGCCTGGCTCACGGGCTATGGAGGAAGCCGGGAGCCTGAGAAGGCAAAGCCTCCCCCCTCTGGGTCTCAAGAGGCCACTGCTTCTGGGGAGCAGTGCTTTTAAAGAAATCTAAATTGATTTCTACCCTCACTTTTACTATTCTTTCCCTTTGGTTTTCTTTGGGCTTAAGTTGCCGTTGTTTTTCTGGTTGATTCTGTTGGCACCACACATCGCTGATGCTGGACCTGCCTTCTTTCCTAACTGATGCGCTCAGAGCTACCCACGTTCCCTTTAGTGCTGCCTGAGCTGCAACCCACAGGTTCAATGCGTTCTCTCGGTTGCACTGTGATTTCTTCTGTGATCCGTGGGTAGTTAACAGCGTTTGCTTAGTTACCAGCTTTCTTCGTGTGATTGATACCAGAGTCTGATTCCCACTTTCCCGTGTCTGCCACACCGTCTCCAGCAAAGCTCTCTCTCATCCCTAAGGGGCAAGGACCCCAGTCCTCACTGTCCCCTCAATGTGTCTAATGCACTTTGCCCCTACGGGCTTCAGCTAGGAGAAGAAAAATGGGGAGACACAAATCTCACTACCTTTTCTCTCTCTCGCCACCCTCTGCCATTTTCATCCTGCCTTGTTTTTCCTTCCCCTGGGCCAGCATTTCCTTCTTGAATGCAGCTAATATCTCATTAAGGACACGGGCAAAGCTCTAAGGCATGGGAGAGATTTATGAGCCAACACCTCTATATCGGTTTGTGATATGCTAAATAAAAAAGGAAATAAGGGAATTTGGAAAATTTCTTCTCAAGAAAATAGCCTGAGTTGCAAGGCTATTATTCTGCTGCATAATCGTATTTTTGATTGTCAGGAACTGAATATTAGTGTGGCCTTTCTTGCTGCATGCTTCCTGTAGCATTCTAATCTCCTCCCAGGCAGAACGGTGCTTAGGATGAACGAGGTGAATGTCACACACCCAGGAATGGGAAAGAAAAAGGCCCATTCACTTTTGTAAAAATACTCCCCACCTTACAAGAGAAAGTTCTGCGCACGGCGAGAGCGGCAGCTGCTGATACCTGTGCACAACTTATATTGTAGTCAAGTGTTTCCATTCACGGCACTGGGGAAGGGCTAACCGTGCGGTTACCATGGTTACCGAGCTAAGCGGCTTCCCAGTCTCAGGCACGGGATGACGCGGAGTTTCTGGGGCCACAGTGGGACCTGGGCATGGGGGCCAACTGCAGTGCTGGGGAACACGGGTTCCTGTGTTTGGAGCGACGGGCGCGGGTGGGCGTGGGGACAGCCAAGCTCAAGGAATGGTGCAATCTGACCGTGACGCTGAAGGCCCAGATGCGCAGTCGGCCAGCAGAGAGGTGCCTGGGCTGGGAGCTGCCATGGTGGCAGGAAAGATGGGCCTCGTGGGCGGGGCTGCGGGAGCAGAAGGGGCGGGGCCTGGCTCCTGGGGACCACCCCTCCCTGGATCTCCGAGGGTCCCACGATCCGCTTTGTTTGCCCTCCACCAGACCGGTGGCCAAAGACATTCTAGGAAACGGAGCTAACGTTTCTAATTTGATGGCAATCTCATTTGCACCCCAATGTCATGATTGACCTTTTCCATTTTACTAAACGTGGGCAAGGAGCCTCTCACAGAGTTTGTAAATGGAGAGAATCAACCCTTCTTCTCCAAACAATGAAATCGAGTCAGGGCGAGGGCAGGTGGGCAACTCTGTGCAGCCGCCCTTCCCAGCCTGTTAAAGCCCCCGCAGCAGCTCAGGCACGGGTCCCCGTGAGCCCCTGCCCGCCCCCCGTGCCCCCTCACCCCCGCAAATACAGCCCAGAACCCTCAGGACGCTCCTTCCACAACACGGGCACATGTGCCCTCCCGGCGCCCGCCCAGGTGAAATCAGAAGGTGGCCACTTGCAGAAGGCTCGCTTGTCGGAAGGGCTGGAGAGCTGGGCATGCTGGCGTTCGAGTCCTGGGACACAGCGTCCAGGCTGCGACCATGGCCAGACAAGCAACAGAACTGCAGCCTCCGTATCTTTAACACGGGGTAGTCCCATCCCCACACACCTCGGATCTGAGAATGAACGAGGACAGGCCCACGGGGCTCAGCACAGCCTCCGACACCGAGTAAGGGGGCAGCGGAATGGCTATTGCATTTATTTCTGTTTTGATGGCTTCCCTCCCCAGGACTCGGTCCCCCAAGCTGGCCGCAGAAGGACGAGATGCTCCTGTCTTCGGCCCGCAAACCCCCGCCTGGCTCGTGGTGGCAGCTTCCCCAGAGCACGGCCAATGACACAGCAAATTGCCAGGTGTCCTCTGATAGGGGGCCGTCCCACAATGACCGGAGTCCCCCGGGGACATTGCCCTCCACCCAAACGGAGATCAGAGGGCTGGGGGCTGCATCTGCAGGAACAGGGGCTCGGGAGAGCCCCACACGCTTGCTTCCCCCACAGTAACTCACGGCAGCAGGGGAGAGCTGCAAGGGACGGGCTTGGCTGTCCCCGAGACTGATGAGTCTCCCTGAAATTAACGGTCCCTCCGAGGCAGGCAGCCGCAGAGCCGCGCAGCTGGGCTGCAGAGGGGAAGACGCCGGCAGGAACCCACAGGGACGGCTGTGGGTTCGGCAAGTGCTCGAGAATGGAGTCCCCATCACAGGGCTCCGTGCTACCTCCTCCATCCCCAGAGACAGAGGGAGAGGGTGTCCCTGCGAACAGGAGCCAGTCTGCCGCAGAGAAGCCGAGGGACGCTGAGCACGGTGCCATGTCTGCTGTCCTCGCCAGTGGGAGGAGCAGGCTGTCTTGGGGGCTTTGGTCCTTGCGGGCAGGGCACCGAGCTGAGCACAGAGGACAAGGAACACCCAGCTTTGTCACCTCAGTGCATCGACAGACTTGCCGAGGGGAGGGACAGATTCTGGAAACTGGACATGCGGGAGGCTGCTCCTCCGCGATCAGGGACGATAAATCACTGAACATTTTTGCAAACCAAGGCATGTGCTGAATTAGAGGTGGGAGGAGGGTCGGGGTGGATGAGAGCCAGAGCAGGAGAAGAGTCAGGTGACACGGGCCTCCTGTTGGGCCTCTAGGAATAAAGCTGTGACCCCACCCTTCAGCCATGCTCCTGCGATGGGGTCGGGTTGGACCACCTCTGTCCAAATGTCCCTCTCGGGGCGCCCGGGTGGCTCAGTGGGTTAAAGCCTCTGCCTTCGGCTCAGGTCATGATCTCAGGGTCCTGGGATCGAGCCCCACATCGGGCTCTCTGCTCGGCGGGGAGCCTGCTTCCCCCTCTCTCTCTGTCTGCCTCTCTGCCTACTTGTGATCTCTCTCCCTCTGTCAAATAAATAAATAAAATCTTTAAAAAGAAAAAAGTCCCACTCATCACAGCGGCTGCATGGACAGTCTGCCCCCCAGAGTCCCGCAGTGTGCAGATCCTCCGGGCCCGCTCATCCCAGCGGCTGGGTCCCACGTCAGGGGTGTATTTACCATAAAGCAAAAGGGGCTCAAGTTTCAGGGCCCCTCATTCGAGTGGGTTCTTTCCAAGACCTTAGGAGGCGAGCGCTCCAACGGTAGGTTCACGTGGCTGTGCACTTTAGCGCACTTTGCAAAAGTTAGCCGTATGAACAGCAACCGATGAAGCCCAGCCCTCCTCTAGCCCACTCCCCTCCTCTGGTTAATGAGGTTAGCCAGCGCCCACCAGGACTGCCGACGCCTTGGAACCTCCGTGCTCATACGTGAAAGGGCCCCGCACAGACGTCCTCACGTAGGATCGTTACCATAATGGCGTCGGTAATGAGCTCTGTAGCTAAAAGAAACATTTCTAAACTAAGCCAATAAAAACCAAAGTTCGGCCAACGATGCAAGGAGACTGACAATATTGCTATTTTCTGCAGAGATGATTTTACTAAACTAGTTAAAATAGAAAGAGGAGATCAAAATTCAGCCCAAATCATAGGAGTAAAAATGTCACGTGGGTGGGTCAGCAGTTAATTTTTTTAAGTTAATTTTTTTAATGTATTTTGCGATGTCTGTGGTATCTTTCTGCCTCGTTTCTTAAAGATTTATTTATTCATTCTATAAAGGGGGGCACAGAGGGAGAGGGAGAGAGAGAGTCTCAAGCACACTCCACACTGAGTGGGGAGCCCGATGTGGGGCTCGATCTCACGACCCTGAGATCATGACCCGAGCCGAGATCGAAAGTCAGACGGTTAAGCAACTGAGCCACTCAGGCGCCCCCCCATCTTTCTCTTTTTTAATTAAAAAAAGCTTAAATGTCTTTATCAGTTGTAATTTGCTGTGATTTACTTTCTCCTTCTAAGTAAGGTTAACTTTGGTGCTTCGTTCTGTTCTGCAGACACCGGCCTTGAGAGCGAAGGACAGACTTTCCCGGGAGACGAGGCCTGACCACCTGCAAACACAGCGGCCTGGACGCCAGCAAGTCCCTGCGGGGTCAGGTCTGCACACGACTAACCCCCCGGGCTCCTGCTTCCTCCGCTCGCACCCCCCTCCCCTTTTCCCGAACCTTCCCCAGGTGGCCGGCTTCCCGTTTACAGCAAGCTTTATCCCTCGTCTCTCGGATTTTGATTCTCAAAGGCCAAGCAGCCGAACTTGAGTTTGGAGCCGGGTCTCTGTCCGCCGGGAGTGTATCCCTTCTTGGGGAGGCCCCTCGCCGAGCACCTGAGGGTCAGGCCCTGGGCATCAAGGCCCTTGTAGGCTCTGACCCCAGCCCACCTCCCGCGGCCTGTGGGATCTCGTGTTCCCCTCGAGACTGAAACACACCCGCTCCTGGTCAGGCTGTTGTGATTTATTCGAAAACCGCCCTCACTGCTTCTGAATCTGGAGGGTGACTGGGCTCAGCCGGGAACCTCTCCCCGGGGGCTTTGTCCTGGGGCATGGAGGCTCGAGGACGCAGAGAGGGTCCTGAGAGAGACCAGCCTCGGCTGCGGAAGGCAGAAGCGTCACTTCCAGCCCCATTTCATTCACTGAGGCGGCCGCAGCTTCCAGCCGGGCTCAGGTGGGGGCGCCCTGGATGCCACCTGTTGTGGGGGGAGGGCTGAGGAGCCCACAGGCGTGTTTAAAACCTCCCGGAGGCTCTGCGCCTTCTTCTGCATTCCCTTCTGCCACCTGCTCTACCTGAAAGGCCACCTGCCGGCCCCCGTCACGCGAAGCCCTAGACGCCCTCCCTCCCCCCGGCCACCGCCGAGCCTCCCGTGCTCCCGTGACCACGATTCGCGGGGTCTCATCCCCACGGAGTCCACGGAGGCGGACGAGCAGCTAGGCAGCAACCCCAGGAAAGGTCTGCGTGGGGGGAGAAACTGCAGGAAGCACAGACAAGCTCGTTGCATGCCTGGCTGTCGTCGGTAGGAGACATTCCCTTCCGCGACATTTTTCAGAATTTCCCGAAACTTCTACAAAGTCCATCCATAACTTGAATCATCAGAAAAATATTTTGCTGGGAAGAGGACACTTTAAAAATAGATGGCCAACGTTTCTTGCCCTGAATCCAAAGCCCTCGGCTATTAAGCTCTTAAAATCTTTGTCCTCCAAAGGAGCGACTTGTCTCTAATTCCAAAGTCTACTCTCCATAAAGGGGACAAAAATACCGCACGACAGATCAAAGGTGGACGGAGAGAACCTTCGGCTGCACTGGCGGAAATTGGAGCAATCCTGGGCTTGTGGTGGGGAAGCAGTAAGCATTAAAAGATGCGATCGCATCACGCGTAGAAGTGGATTTCTCTCTGTCCCCAGAGTCGCCGTGTGTCCTTCTGGGATTCTGCAGGGCCCGCTGGGACAGGACAGCGAGGCTTTGGCCGCTGAGTCGTGACTCTCGTGGCAAACTGATGAACTGCCCTCGTCCTGGGAAGCCCGTCAGGGGGGTTAACGTGCATCTCCCCGGAGACATGCGGAGGGAAGGGGCCCCTGCTGGAGGGGGCCTTCCAGGGAAGTGTCCTTTAAACCCACAAGTGTGCCAACTGCGCTCCTCTCTCTAGGTAGGGCTGGCGATTCCCGAACCTCAGCCTCTCAAGTTCAGGGTCTGCCTCCGGTTGGGCTATATTCTCCGTAAGCTCTTCCCCCAGTCTGGGGGGTCAGCACTCAGACGTCCATCTGCCCGGGAGAACGCGGAGCTCAGAGCATCGGGGGGTGGTTCTGGGGGTCCCATGGCCGTCAGTGGTGGAGTCAAGATCTGGAAGCGGCGGCCCTTGTGGTCCCCTGGCAGAGTATCTCCAGGGTTCCGTAATCTGTGACTCCAGCCAGCTGAGGTACCGATCCCTGGGTCACTGTCTCCACCGCCTTCCACCACCTGGCCCCATTCCACACGTGGGAAGATCTCATCCCCACCACCCCTGCTTCTGTGACGCCTCCAAGAGGTGCGCCTTTTGTCTTCTGAGCAGCGAAAGCTTCTCTCCTTGGAGTCACAGGTGGGGGACACCTGCTCGGAAGGGGGTGGTCCTGGGAGTGCGTGGGGGTGCAGCGGGAAAAGGGGAGTCAATTCTTGGCAGCGGTCTGGCCCACGAGACCGTGCAAATCCACTCTCCCCACACAGACGTAGACACCTAGCATCTGAGGAGCGTTCTCCAAAATCAGACACATTGCTCAGCAGAAAGACAAGTTCAGGGGCGTCAGATGTCCCTGGGCGTGCTTGCTGACCAGCAATGGCCTTGCTCCGCCGGACATGTGGCCTCTGGGAAGAGCCTGTCCCTGTCCCTCAGGCTGTCCCCAGCTGTCCCCAGGCTGTCCCCAGCTGTCCTGGGCACGGGGCTTCACTGCCGTGTCAGACTGGACAGCCCCTCGTCAGTGACAAACAGGCCAAACTCAGGCCCCATTCCATCAGCTGTTGTCACGGACTTAGCGGTGTCCCCCTGTCCCCTGTATTCATGCTCAAGCCCTAGCCCCACACCTCAGAACGTGACTGTGCTTGGCGAATACACTCTCCAAATGGATCTGGTCTTTTACTTTTTTTTTTTTTTTTTAAAGCAGGCTCCACGTCCAGCGTAGAGCCCCACGCGCGTCTTGAACTCATGACCCTGAGACGGAAACCTGAGCTGAGATCAAGGGTCAGGCACTTCACCAACAGAGCCCCCCCTGCCCCTGAGACAGCCCCGGAGAAGGATCTTTGAAAGAGGGGATTGGGGTAAATGGAGTCAGACAGGTGGGCCCTAACCCCATACGACTGACTGGGGTCCTTACAAGAAGAGGAGAGGCGGACACCGACGGGCGCAGAGGAGGGACCGTGTGAGGACAGGGGTGGAGAGACCGAGGAGCGGGGCCCGCACCTCGACCCTGGACTCGTAGCCGCCGGGCCGCCAGACGGTCCGACCCTGGGTGTCGGCCCCCCAGTCTGGGGTGGGGGCCGGGGCGGGCCCGGAAGCTGATACGGCATTCTGGTTGTCGGAGCCACACCCGGGGTGCAGTCGGCGGCTGTCGGAGGGGCCGCGGGGCAAGGCGAGGGGGCCGTCACCTGCCCCCTCACCGTCTCATGGCCCCCAGTCCCGACTCAAACCACGTCA
>JAPYYM010001002.1:0-14013 GCA_028534135.1 Potos flavus | reverse complement strand
TTATGTAAATAATAATTAAATAATGAAATTTTAAGTATATATTTCATATATTATATAATAAATATTTTCTATATATTATATACATTTTGTGAAGCGTTTGCTCAAATATTTTGTCTATAGCTTATTGGGCTGTATGTCTTTTATGATTAAGTTCTTTAGACATTCTGAATAGACAATACGTGTATGAATATAAATATTTTATGTGCTATTTTCTCCAGGGTGCGGCCTATCATTTCACGTTCTTCACGGTGTCATCCCCAGAAGTGTTTTGATTTTGATAAAGTCCAATTTGTCCATTTTTTTCTAGTACGGTTCCTGATTTTGGTGTTGTAGGACGTCTGTGTCTGTGCCCAATTCCACGAGATTCCCTGGTGGGTTTTCTCCCAGAAGGCTGAGAGGTTGTAGGGCTTCCGTTTAGGGCAATGGGCCATCGTGGGTGTGGAAGTAAGCACAACCTGCCTACATGAGCAAGGAAAGCCGGTTTCTTCCGAGGCTGGGGTGGCAGGGGAGTCGACCGCCGTCACCAGGGTCTGGTGGACACTGGTCATCAGGCGGGGGCATGGAATGGATTTGTGGTGGGAAAATGGAAGGTGTCAGGGGTGCCCTGAGCAGAGGCTGTGGGTGCGGGGAAGACGCAGGTGCCCTGCAAGCGGGGCAACCCATGGATTGGTTAGGGGACCATGTCTGGCTTTCTCTGGTTGGTCTTGTATAGGGAGTGGGGTCACGACGTAGGGAAGCCGTCGGTTACTGATCACGTCCTGGCCATTGGGGGTTGGCTGTCCCGGACGGGGTTGTTTAGCTCCTCGGATTGTCATGGCACAGAAATCTGGCTTCTCGCTCGTCTGAGGGGCAGACGCCAGGCTGGCTTTGCGGGCTGGTCCCTGTGGATGAGGGCCGGTCAGCCAGAGCTCTGCTCCTAAGGATGCTCTGCCCGTTGTGCGTGCGGATATTGAGTCTCGCACTAAGTGCGTGTTGTTCCAGTTTGGGGGATCTTGTGACGCAGCAAACACACCCACACAGATGAGTTTAGGGGCTCTTCTTGCTCAAGCAGGAGGACGTGTGTGATGCTGGCCACCATCCAGGGGCAGAAGCCAAGGATCCTGGCCTTAAGGCTGGAGTGACCGTGTGCGTCCCCCTGGGGAAAAGCTCCTGTTTCTGCCTGGCTGGCTTGACACGAGCAAGAGCCCATCATCCACTTCCCCAAACCTCCCTCCTCTGCTGTTAGCCTCTCAAGACACATCCCTCCTCGGAGAGACGGCTGTTGTTTCTTGGGATCTTGAGATAACTCAACATTTTTAGAAAGCAGCCGGCTTCCCTGACACCATCCCAAAGCCCCTCGGTAGCTGGGTGAACTGGCGAAGTGATTCTCAAAAGCTTGAACAACCCAGCGCAAATGTAATTTGTTTTCCTGACGCTGTCCATCGCCGTCCTGAGACGGTCTCTTCCATCTGCCCATAAAGCCCAAAGATGCTCTATGGAAACTTTTGTCACTAGGGAGAACGAGATTCGAGGTATCCAAGGGCAATGTCGATACTTCCTATCGTCGTCTTTTGGGTCCGTCATACCGTCGGTTAACAAACGTACTGCGGAAAATTATCTTTGGATCTCCTCAGGGCGTTGTAAACTTTGTTGGAAAACGACCTGAAATATGGCCTCCCAAAAAATGAAATCGTTTTGGAAAGGATGGAGATTTATCTCTGTGGGGAATGTTCTTAATAACGCATGAAATACATGGGGGGGTCACAGGAAAGTGAGCTCAGGGCAGACATGAGACCTTGTGTTGTGGGCTCTGAAGATGGTTCTGGATGGAGGGGAGTTCCAAGCATGGGAGTCAGATGCAGTACCTTTCAGCGTGTGATTAGGTCCAAGGAGGTGACTTCGGGGGACTCCACCTGCTTTGGCGTGCACGCGTGGGCAGATTTAAACAAAGACACAAGGGTATTCTGGGATGTGGAACGTTGACCATTTGCATGTCAGGCCGGGCATTCTGCAAAACTCATCATTCCCGCCGACCTCCGTGCCCAACACAGGGGTCTCGGCGTGGACATTTAGACTACAGGCATTTCTGTTCTCCGCCTATCCAGCTCCTCCTTGCAGATGGAAAATGCACACATTGCCGTGTTCTCTGCAATCCCTCTTTCAAAAGAAGTATGTGGGAGAATCAGAGCTCATTTTGTTTATTAGGATTTTGGCTTTGAGGATGCCAGAAATACTCATACCCCTCTCTGTGTTCATTACCCAAAAGTATTTACTTGGATTATTCTGGATAAGTGATCATTGTGTGTGTGTGTGTGTGTGTGTGTATGTGTTTTCTTCATCTTGCACAAATATGTTGCAATGAGGTCTAAGCTAGGTGATATAATCTTTTCTGGCTTCCTAGAAATTCCTAAGCTAAAAGATGGGATTTTATTTTTAATTCGTTGCAAAACAGTCAGGTCCCAAGAAAAGCAGCTTTTTGGGGGGGCAATTTGCAAACTCATTGTAAAGATGAAGTTATATATAAATGAGTCACATTAAGCAAGTGATATATATGTCCCGGATACAAAGATTACATAAAGTGTCTGCAGAGAAAATGCCATAAGAAATAAACACCAGAAAAAAAAAATTAAGGCTGTAGAATATCAAAACAGTCCCTAAATGCAAAAAAAAAAAAAAAAAAAAAAAGATGTTTGATCAATGACTAAAGTTTAATTTTGTAGACCGTATACGTGGCTTCCCTTCACACTGTGCTAATTCAGATGGCTGGATTTATGCACCTAGATAAATGAGAAGAAAAATCAGGCACTCTCATATAGTCTCCAACAACATCTGGATATTTGACCAAAAAGGAAGAAGCCATTTGTGGTGAGTGGTGTGGAATTTAGGTCACTCATTTTTCTCCGAATTTAGAGAGCATTCAAAGACATTTAGAGAGGGGCATAAATACAAATCCTTAATATTTTCTCATTGTCTTACTTCTTTGATGACCACTTGTGACAATTCCACTATATTCACCATTAAAAAAAAGAAACAAAAACCCTTAGTATGGGTTAGAAATTAGAAATTAGATCCAACGTATCCTTGTGAGGGTCCTTCTTTGTTTTAAAGATCTGTTTCCCCTCATCGTAGGACCTGGCATCAGAAAATTCACTATAACATCGTCTTTGGATTTTTACTGATCTTCTGGATATTTTTCCCAGGCATGGATCATTATATGGCAATAATCAGACTCTTAGAACTCCAACTATGGAGTTCGAGGAGCAAGTTTATTTATTCACCGCAGGTCCATCTCTGGCATGAGATGAAGGCAAAGACCATCCTTTAAGCCACCGGAGAAAGTATTTTGAAATCTCAAGAGTCCACGGAAGATGATTTATTATTTAAGGGAGAAAGTCCAAAGCTATGAATCATCTTTCATGAAATTTAAAGTTGGTTGTCTCGTGAAAATCGTGAAGAGTGTCCTAAAAACCCTTACACTTTTCCAGAGTTCATCTTGTCCTCCTTCCTTATGAGGGAGCGAAAGAGCTGTGCCCTCAAAAGGAATGGAGAGGGTTTTTGTCATTCTCCCAATGAGGCAGATCCCCTTCCCCTGAGGTTCTAAACACAGAAAAGGGTAGAAAGATAGGATTGATTGTAAGTGATGGATGACGTTACGCCTGGCAGTTACAAGAAGACCCAGTCCCTGAATGCTGACTTTGCAATAACATCCGTCAACAGCCAATGTTTCACGGAAAGACAATAACCACGGGCTCCTTTTCCTGGTTCTTAAAAATTTCCACTCGAGAAACGATCCATCAATGTGAGAAAAAAAATCAGAGACGCTTTCTTTTCCTGAAATGAGAATGTCACGATGTCGATGATAAATACGTTTCTGGAAAGAGGCCGAAGGAATGTGGCTCGAGAAGTCTTGCAAGCAGATGGAGGGCACCGTGGCGGAAGCGGGGGAGGCAAGGTAGCGATGGTGGCACACGGCTGCTGGATTCGTGTGCCCCACCGGTGGTAGGAAAGAGCTGAGGCATGACCATGTCTCAGGAAGCTGAATTCATGAATCGAAATGAGACCCAACCCTCTAGGTCTTAAGTTCCAACTCGAAACACGGAGATGGCATCCGTAACACACTTCATCAGGCTCTTGATAGCTGTCTGCGTTGATGATGCAAAAGGCATGTTTTGCCTAGAAAATCTCGTCAACAGGAGACCAAAATCAGGTGGTTGCGGAGATGCTGAATATATACTATGTTCTGAGAATGCATTTCTGAACATTTGAAATCAATGCAAATGTAAAAAAAAACACATCGGTGAGAACCTCCTTTTTTCAAACCCGTGTTGTCTCCCTTGGGGGGTCTTTCACATTCTCTGATGTCTAGTGGCCAAGCTCATTGTAATGATTAGACCATCGTGCATAATTCAGAGCACTAGGATTCATTTTCCTGATCTTCCTTGAGATAGGGTGGTCCCGCCTGTTGCTAGCTTGGGAGACGATTCAAATTAAAAATTTCCAGGATGGTTCCTAATGAAGGCAGATTGCTTTCACACCACCACGATGTCGAAAAATCTAAGGGG
The DNA here is from genome assembly GCA_028534135.1 of Potos flavus. Classification (NCBI taxonomy): domain Eukaryota; kingdom Metazoa; phylum Chordata; class Mammalia; order Carnivora; family Procyonidae; genus Potos; species Potos flavus. The sequence goes on along the minus strand of JAPYYM010001002.1, from coordinate 9,472 downwards.
AACCATCCAGATTCGAGAAACGCTTGCATCCGAGGAGCAAAGTTTGCCTTAGCTCGTTTGGATGAACCCGTTTCCAATGCTGGGTGAAGTTTTTGGTCTGTGAATTTCTCTTCCAAAGAGTCCTTCATGTCAGATGTTGGACTCCCTGGAGATAGGAGTGGAGAATTTTCTACCACGGCCTTCCTTGTTTTAAAACTTGTGTCCTTTACCCAGGCATGTGAGTTTGAAATCTACTGACCACGGTTTTGGAAACTACGAAGGCAGGACCCTTGTTCCCGTGTTGTGGTCCAGGTTGGACCAGAGCTACTCAGAACATGCCCCCTGGCCAGCATCACCAGTGGGGGCCAGAGAGCTCAATAGAAAGGCAAATTCTTGAGTGTTGCCCGTCACCTACTGAATCAGAAGCTCTATTAACCTGTGAAGGTCATTTCATCTCTCCAGGGCTTAGATGCCCAAATATCCTGCTCTTTCACTGTCTATTCAAGGGTCTAGACCTGGCGTCCCGGAAAATGGGAGGGAAGAACTCAACGTGAATGATTTTGCCATGCGTTGACTCTGGGGAGATGGGTAGCCTCCTCCAACGCACCAGTGGACCATTATGTGTCTTTTTGTGTGTGTGGATTTGGGCGACAGAGCTGAGCCGCAAGCGTTTTTCTTAGATGAATGGTTTTTGGGGGATGGCATTAGGTCAGACTTCCTTCTCTGCTGGCTGTTGTATCTGCCATTGCTTGTTTGATGGTTCCAGTAGGTGACCATCAGTGGGGACCTCAGTCCTAGGTAAGCAGGTGTAGATACCTTTCCTGACTCGAGAGTTTGGGGTTCAAACATTAGCTGCTGCTGTGACCCCACAGAAATGCTCCGTGAATGAAAACAATAGGAATTGGCAAATATATTCTAATGCAGCTCTTATTAAGGTAGACTCTAGGCTTCATATGTTAAATCATTTTGTTCTAAACCACCTTCATTGAAAGTACATGGAAAGACTTGATCTAACCTAGTTTATGATGTGGGTATAAATTCTACTTGGAAGACAGTGTAATAAATTCTACTGCAATCTCAAATTGTTATTAGCCCTGGCATTCTTTGGCAAAAGTAAAGAATTGAAATTAATAAATACTCCACTCTTCTTTCTATTTTATTAGATAGTAATTGCTTTATGAAGTAATTGTTAGGCGTTTACCACAATTGAGTAGGGTAAAGTATTAAGTTTTTGTTAAGTACTCCACATTCAAAATATCTTCAAACAGGAAGATTAAAAGTCACACCCTGTGCCAGCACGAATTTAAATTTGTCCTGTTTTAGTTAATTTTATACATGTACGTGTTTTTAGAAAACCTGATATGCTGGACATTTGCAGAAGCCACAAGTTATCAGGAAAGATCGTTTCAGTTTTGTGAAGCTCACATTTATATTTCCCTTCCAAACCCACACAAACCCTTGAGACGGCCTAGTGGACATTGATTTGGAGGGCTGCTGATAACAACAATACCTTATGATCTTTATTTTCTCAGTCACTGTGGTTTTATAATGCTGATAAAACCTACCCAACAGAGAAAAATAAAGTTCTGTGAATGAGCCTATTTCCCCTGCACAGAAATGGGTTCCTCTGTCCAGCACAAAATAGGAGGAAAAGAAGCAAATAAATAAAATGTTCGGATGTCGAATTAGCATTAAGTGTTCCTTGGTAAATTTGAATCTAGAATGCGGCAACATGAAATCAGTTCTGTGTTTCTCAGTAATATACCACTCCTGACACCAGCGGCTAAAACCTATAGCTATTTATTATTTATTTGAAAGACAGCATGAGCAGGGGGGAGGGGTAGAGGGAGAAGCAGATGCCCCACTGAGCAGGAAGCCTGATGCGGGACTCGATCCCAGGACCTTGGGATCATGACCTGAGCTGAAGGCAGACACTTGACCGACTGAGTCACCCAAGCGCCCTAAACCCAACAACTCGTGAGTCTCTGGTTTTGCAACAGGGGCTGGTTTCGGGTGATGGTTCTTCTGGGCTTGCATGGACGACCTCATGGTGTGGAATGTCAGCTCAGATGCAAGGCATGCCCAAAGGCAATGGGGGAGGGGCTGAGTCTTGGTCACAAAGGCCTTGGACAGGGAAGGGCATGGCTGGTGGTCCTTTTGCAACAAAGCCCACTTAGGAACCTGTGCTGCTGTTGTCGGGATATCTTCAATGGTGTCATGTTTCAGCACAAAAGGACACACAAATATTCCTGTTGACATCTCATTGGGCAAGACCCCATGCAGGGAGATCTTTAGGCTTTCGTATGGATTACCGTGACAAGAAAAACCAAACGAGATCCAATCAGCTTGGAAACCAACAAACAGAAAGAGTGCAGAATTTTCATGGAGCTTCCCAAGGATGTGCTACAAAAAATATTTAAATCCAGGAAGAGGTGGTAGGCGTTGTCAGATGGGGTAATTTAATTCAAGGTTACATAGGTCAGTCACTGAAATGTTATTTGACTTTGCCTCTGTAACAATGCATTCTCATTTTTTTAAAATTGAAATATAGTTGATATACGATGTTATATTACTTTCCATTCTCAGATGTTTAAGGGAAAAGAGTAAAATGAAAGAGAATGAAAAAGAAAGAAAGAGAAAGAGAGAAAGAGAGAAAGAGAGAAAGAGAGAAAGAAAGAAAGAAAGAAAGAAAGAAAGAAAGAAAGAAAGAAAGAAAGAAAGAAAGAAAGAAAGAGGGAAGGAAGGAAGATGGAAGGAAAGGAGGAAGGAAGAAAGGGTTTCAAGGTTCCCAGGTGTGTCTTAGAAAGATGCCCCTCTCTCCAAAAGTTTTATTTGTGATGTCCCTCCAAGACTGATCTTTGAATTCTTTTAAGACATCGTTTTCACCATCAATGGACTCGTGTGTTGTTTTTCTCTTCAATTATTCCTTGTGTGATGGTGGGATGGAAAGTAAAATGTAGCTTCTCGACATTGTGTGGGATGCAGTAATACTCTTGGACGTACCTCATCATTTACATGGCAAGTCTGCAAAAATTAAGGGCACGTAAAAGTAATAATGCTCCCTGGAGGTAGAATAAACACCAGAACTGGGAAGAAGAGCCATCCAAACCAAGTTCTCAATTACTTCTAAAAAGATTGTACACTACAGTCTTAGAATATTATAGGATTGTAACAAAGTCTAATAAAATCATAATATTTTAAGCATATCACGGAGAAGAAAAGTTGTGATTTATGGAAGGATGTTCTTTAGAACGTCAGACACTTCATGACTGAGATAATCTAATAAGGAAATGCATGTTTAAAATCTCCTGGACTGGAACAGCAAAATCTTTGATATTGGGACATTCTGGAAGAGGGTTAAATTCGGAGACATGCTCGTCCAGAGTCGAGACTGGTGTGATCCGTGTCACCTGCTCAGAAGCCCAGGCTGTCACAAGGTTGGTTACTGTTCTCCTGCCTTCTGTAAGTGGAAAAGGCTTGGGGGCAGTAGAGGGGGCTGTTGTCCCGTGAAAGATGAGCGCCCTCAGAGCCCTGCAAGTCTGCCTTCCCATCGTGATGAAAACACAAAAAGGGAAAAGCAAAGCAGGACAGTGAGCAAAAGAGGGAGACAGTTATTTTCGGTGACTTGATTGGCACCTTCTGGAATGCTGGACGCGGGGAGGGGGCAGTGGGTCTGCTCAGTGGAAGGCAGACCCTGTTTGTAAATCTTAAAGATGCCAGGAGCTCAAGTCAGCAACCTGGTTAATCTCCCCCGGGGACTCGGTGGGGACCTTCGGGTTCATTCATTAGCTGCAAAGGTAAAGCCAGATGCGTGCTCTTCTGGGGAGAAAGGAGAGCAGACAGGAGAGGAGGGGTGTGTGCAAGGGTCCATCTGGCCAGAAGGAGCTGTGAGAAACGGAAGTGCACGGTGTTCCCATCGGCGAAGGCAAAACAGAGTCACCTGGCAGGCTAGGTTGCCATCTTCCTATTTGTGTTTTAATGGGTTTAAATCTTCTGCACACTGTGCTCCACGTGTTTGCAGATCAGAGTCTAGAACGTGTGCACCTGTCTGTCAAAATCAAGCCATTCTATCCCCTGCTCTTTGGGGAAAGCTGCACGGTTGGCATCGGCCCCTTGCTAGGACACGATTCTTCTAGCCAAGGGCTCAAAACTCCAAGGCCAGGCAATTGGGCGGATACAGATCCACTTTATGGTTTCGGTTTTGTTTTGTTTCCTCAGTTTGTGTTTTCATTGACGATTTTCATCCCTCCATGTGGTGAGACGTTCTGTTGGTATCTGAGTATGCGCTTTCCCCCTCCCCACAGTTTTATTGAGGTGTAATCGATACACCACAAAACCCTGCAAATATGTGATACACGAAATTTGATGAGTTCGGACAGATGTCTTCACCTGTGACACCATTGCCGCTATTGAGATAGTAACGTATTTTTATTTTTTTATTCGTGTTTTTGCTTGGATCCCCCTTTTTTGATGGTGGGGTCCGTTAATAGGAGATGGACCCTCATGACACAGTTTTTCAGTACACAAAATGCTGCCTGATTCCACGTTAAGCTAAAATGGCCAAATTTATAGAAGCAAAAACCAAACCAAACCAAACCAAAATGGCGGTCACCAGGAGAGGAGGAGAAAGGACGTGGGGAGCTGATGATCAGTGGGTATAGAGTTTCATTCATAAAAGATGAGTAAGTTCTAGAGATCTGTCCAGCATCATGCCCGGAGTTAGCGATGTGATTTTGTGCACTTTCGAGCATCTCTTAATAAGCGTCTCATCCTTGCTTGTGATGGTAGCAGAGGGAAGCAAAAATCGCTCGACATGTTTTCCAGCGAACGTTAACAGGGCAGGTGTGTGAAGCCTTCACCTTTTATGATAATGGTTTTATTTCTTTTGAATGAAAAGGAGCACTTTTCACTATACTTCACCTGCACTTTTGTCCCTCGGTAGCTGGAAATTCAGAGTCCCCCTGATTTTTCTCCTCTGGTATACAGGAGCTAAGACATTTCTTTTTTTTTTTCCCTCCTTCATGTCTGTCTTTGATATTCCAGCTGAGTAAGCTTGAAACTCAAAAGTTTTGTTTTCATAGGAGGCTTTGAGCTTCTTTGGAACAACTTCCTGACCTCAGAGGTGGAGAGAGCCACTGGGTGCATTGGTAGGATCCCGTTGTTTCAAACAAAATCACATTCACTCTGGTGGATAGCCGGAGGCCTGCGTGGTGTTCAGTTGTGCCGTGTGGCAGGAAGGCAATAGGGCAAGACAATCCAAATGCAATGACGTGTCTTGTTGGTCTTCTTCGGAAAGCCAGGAACTCGGCTGGAGCAAAGCACAATCATGGGGGGAAATGAGCATTTGAAGTGTTCCAGACAGACATGAGGACAGGACCCATGTCTTGAATGGATAGCTGTGTGGCGTTGTGTAGGGTCATACAGGACAAAATGACGCACGCCTGTGGATCAGAGGAATCCAAGCAAGGCCAGGTGGAAGGAAATTTGCACACGAAAACTCTTCCCATGTGTTCCTCCTTCTGATCCAATGTGTCTGAGAGGCTGGTGCATGACACCTGATAACCGTGTGCGTGGGTAACTGATAACTTGTACCCCATTCTCCCTTCTTATGTTGGAGAAGCATAAAGGAGGCCCTCAAAATTGAACTGAAGGGTCTGATAGAGCGTTTTGCAAATTTTTATCACCTTACATGGGTGACGTCCCCAGCTCCTGCCTTCTCCCTCCGTGGGAACCATGGTTGAAAATTGTAGCAGGTCAGCGCCAAGGTAGACCTATGCACTCGGGGAGGAGTGCAGGATGTATCCTTAAGTCCCCTGAACAGCGGGACAGCTATTTCAAAATGCCGACTGCAGGATTCAGGGAGATGTTTTGATCTGCACGTGAAAAGGCATACAGCGTCTCATCTGAAGACTGAAGGGGTTGATCAGCCAGTGGTCTTTGGAACTTCATGACCCAGAGGATGCTAATTCCCTTTAAAGCTGACATTCTGGGCCACGTTCACCTGCTCTGTGTCGGGCAATTGGGGATGCCAGCACCCGCTGTCAGGATGATTGGAAGGATTATTAACCCAGCTTTATTCTTGACCTCATCGGTGTCTCAGGAGGGATTGGATCTCTGTTCCAAGTAGTGAGATAGGAAGGAAGTTGAAGACGATCTTCTGTTTTTAATCAGCCATGCCTGGTTCCTCTTGTTTTTTAAATTAATTAATTAACTAATTTATTTTTTAGAGAGGGAGGGATGGAGCAAGAGAGAGGGGAGGGAGAGCGGGAGAGGGAGAGAGAGAATCTCAAGCAGGCTCCCATGGAGCCCAGCATGGGACTCCGTCTCACAAGAGATCATGACCTGAGCCAAAATCAAGAGTCGGATGCTTAACTGACTGAGCCACCTGGGTGCCCCTGGCTCGTCCTTGATAAGAGGCATTATTACAAGAAGAGATTGTTGGGTTGGCGTTCCATAAGTAGGTGGGCTCCCACATTGCAAAACAAAGTAATTATGTTCCCTGTTGAAAATGTTCAAACTCACTATTGGGCCACAGGAATGCAACGATGTAACATTTCAGCTCTGGAATTGCAAACTAACTTCATCAAACAGGGTTGGGGAAGGAGAAGTCAGTGCTGAGGGAAGGACTGAAGAGAAAAGAGTCCAAATTCTTAGCATTCAGTGATCAAACTAATTTATAAAATGGCGCCAGTCGTCTATCGGTTGATCGATGGGTACAACGACACGTTCATCTTCTGGTGTCGGACTGGTTGCCATATTATTTGATTTAAAGATGCTCATTCTCAATGGGGATTTACAATAAGCCTTCCATGCTGAGATATCTTTCAGTGGCAAATTTCCAGTTCCCAAGCACACCTTATGTTGGCTTGCTTCCATGGCCATAATACTCCAAATAATATTCAAAAGACTGAAGACAACGTGGGCCCTCACCAGTGCGAAAATGGGGGTCCCCATTGGACTGAGGACGTATGTGTGAGGTGCAGAGTCCCCCCAGTCCCAGGTGGGGTGTATTTTGAGGCCCGGACGCAGCTGGACCACACCTCTGTGTCATGTATATAGTCATATATCACATATGTTATAAATTATGCAATTTATGTAAATATATTTGTGTTTTTATTAGGTTTTCATATGGATTTAACTTGATTAATTAAAATTAATTAATATAAATTCGGTATGCAATGTGTGTACATATGTTATTGTATCATTATTATCATTCCATTATTATGTACGACCTATATATACTTTATAGTGAAAGCTCATCTTTTACACACTTTGCAATGGTGCATTCCCATCATTTCCAGCAGGATCTTTAACGATATTATACTTTTTCTGATCCCAGTTGTCAACCCAATCCTCAGGCTGCAGTGCAATGAATATCCGATTGAATGAAATGCCCCACTAAATGCTTCTTTTCCCTGTGTTAATTGCAGATCTGTCCTCTTTCTTGTATATCATGGACATTTTCCATTTTACATGGGTTCTATAAATTAATGCCACTGGCAAGATATTGAAGCTTTCAAAGAATTGCTGGAGCTCTGGCTTTTGCAGGTGCAAAGGGCAACATGGTGTAGAGTTAAAGCTGCACAGCCGTGGCGCCATTTTGCATTCTTGCCAATGGTGTGCAAGGTCTCCAGTTGGGTCTTTGGGCTCCTATTGTCCTCTGGGAATGGAATTTCGACTTGTGTCTAGAAGATCACGTCGGATATCCTTCTGCCTGTCACTTGGAGACTTCTACTTTCATAATGGACAGCGACCAACTAACACAGCATCGTACGTTAATTACACCTCAATGAAAAATAAATATAAATATAGCTACAAAGCATGTTGGAAGATCGCCATTACCTGTGACAAGAGGAGGGCTCACAGGCTCACAGGTGGGTGAAGGAGTGGGTAAGAGTGTCTTGATTGGAGCTGCTCTTGGTGGGAATGCTCTCACGGGCTTGAGTGGTTTTGCAATCTCTGTGTGATCTGTACAGGTCCTGCAGAGCAAACTACTCTAAAGTAGTCTATTCCTTTATGTGTTGAATTTTTAAATAAAAATGTACTGCATGATTTAAAAATAACTAATGGCATTTCCTTTTGTCCCCCAAAGCTGAACACGTTCGGCGCGTTGCCCCGTGCCCTTTCTTCAGTAATTGGATATGTCTCGAGACAAATGGCTTGGACCAGCTGCTTCTGTGGATGAACGGAGTGCTTTTCTCTTTACAGGTGTAGGCTGATTGTTTATTTTCCCTTCTGCACATATTTCACCATCTCTGTGTTTTGTCCAAAATACGAAAGGGGTCAATAGAGCAAGGTTTAAAAGAACTACCGAGGTAGATCGGAGGTCTTCATCTTGTGCTGCTTAGCAGTGCTGGGAGGATATTTCCTTTGTGCTGATTGGTATTCTCCATGATCCCTTGGTGTGGAGCGGATGGCCACCATTTCTTCTGTAACGGATTTATCAACATTACGGGCTATTCTTTCAGCAACGCAGCAAATAGGCTAGCTCTTTTCCCCTTTTAATGGCATCTATTCTTAATACTTTTCTGAATTAATAGCTTATGAAGGGACTCAGAGAAGGATAGCTCTTTAGACATTGGACAGAGTGAGGCAGGGGATCCAAGGTCAATATATGACAACAACAAAATGACTAGTAGTCTAGAATATCTAATACATTTACACAATTTTTAATCTCTCAAAAAAATTGTAGGCACTTATTTTTTGGGGGTAAATTTTCAACATTAAATATCTATCCAAATACAGACAATTAAGCTCTATATTAATCAAGAGACATGGAACCATAGGTGTCACTGGGTAGTTAATTAAAAGTTATTTTAATTTTGTCTTTATTAATGCTTCAATTTACAATTTGTTCCCCACAGAGTCATTCCCTTTTAGTTTTATTAATTTCCCCTTATAATTAATACTACTTTTCATCCTTGAGAAAGCAGGGATTAGTGAAGAGGCCGGCCTAGGGGAAGCCACCCAGAGAAAGGGTGTGGGGAGTCATCCGGGATCAAACATTTGCTCTCAACAAGGAGCGCGTGAATTAAAATTTGGCTGGAAAATGACACTGCATGCAATTTCATGCAAGAAAATATGTTGCAAGTCGGGTTCAGACAGCCTGGCCTTGCGTCTCAGCTCATGGGATCATGAGTACATTACTTAAAGAATTTGGAGCCTTAATCATTTATTTTCAAAGTAGAAATAGTAAAGCCCATCTTGTGGCTTCTCGTAAGGAGGGAGTGGGATATTTTGTGTGAACTGCCCAACCCCTTGGGTGATTGTCAAGTCTATGGTGGTATAGGGGAGGGTCCTTTAAAGGAAGCCAGCTTCTTTTGGGAGGTCACATCACACGATCCTTCCTATCAGCTCTTGGCTCCTGAGGAATGGCTCTTAAAACTTGCCACTTTTGGGAACCCTTGGGAGGCTCAGTCGGTTAAGCGTCTGCCTTCAGCTCAGGTCATGATCCCAGTGTCCTGGGATCGAGTCCCACATCAGGTTCCCTGGG
>JAPYYM010001001.1:0-14013 GCA_028534135.1 Potos flavus | reverse complement strand
TCCTTCCTGTACCATTAATTTACTCGAAATACAATTCTGCCAAGTAAAGTTTCCAACTGTTCTGTCTATCTTACAGGTGAAGGACAGCCCCAGATTTAAACAAGGATAAGCTGGAACATGCAAACTACTCTTATGTGGGGTACTTCACTGTTGAAATTCTCTCAATAAAGCTTTATGAACTTTCTCCAAAGACTCTTTTGAAATCTGTGTTAAACTTATTCCAAGTAGGGGGCGCCTGGGTGGCTCAGTCACTTAAGCAGCTGACTCTTGGTTTCAGCTCAGGTCATAACTCATTGCTCATGGGATGGACCCCGAGTCGGGCTCTACGCTCCACAGGGAGTCAGCTTGAAAGATTCTGTCCCTGTGGTCCTGTTCACTCCCTGCCTCTCTCCCTCTCTGAAATGAATAAATAAATCTTTAAAGAAAAACTTATTCTAAGTAGTGGGTGCTATCAAAAATAATGTCGTTTTTTGAAATGTTATATTCTGATGGGGCTGATGTACACAGATGTGTCTGTACATTGAATTTCTGTCCAGCAACCGTGCTACCTATGATGTGAAAAGCATGCGTCAGCATCCATTTTGAGTTTCAACATGCACAATTATATCTTCTTGGAACACTAACAGTTTGTTTCTTCCATTTTATTTGTTTTAAAGATTTTACTTATTTTTCAGAGAAAGACAGAGTAGAAGCAGGGAAGTGGCAGGCGGAGGGGGAGGCAGGCTCCCTGTAGAGCAAGGAGCCTGATGTGGGACTCGATCCCAGGACGCTGGGACAATGACCTGAGCCAAAGGCAGACACTTGACCGACTGAGCCATCCAAAAGTCCCTGTTGCGGCCATTTTAAACGTTTTCCCTTTTTTTTTTTTCTTTCTCATTTTACATAGGACAGCCCCACCCAGTACCATGTTGCAAAGAACTGGTCCCAATGGACAGCTTTGTCTTATTCCTGATAAATTAGAAAATCTTTAACATTTTATTCTATTTACCGTGACGTAAATAGGTTCCATTCTTATTTTCCTTTACTACGAATATTTGTATTGAGTATATGTGGACTTCCATCAAACACTTGGAGTACCTTTATTCCGATGATTGTAGGATTTTTCCCTTCATTAATCGGTAACATGATGAATTACATATTGTCCTATGTTTAAACCAACTATACATTACTGGGAGGGAATGGTCACGGTATATTATCTTTCTGAATAATCTACATCTTAATAATCTGCTTAGAATTTTAATGACTATCCTCATGAGTGTCATTAGCATACACTTTAATATGCTTTCTTGGATTTTGGTATCAGGGCTATACTAGCTTCTTAAAATGAGTTGGTATTGAAGAGGAAAATCACCCAGAGCAGGCTCATCTAGAGCAGGCCCAGGTCGGCAGACCCCAGTAGATAAGAAGAGCAAGAGATAACCAGAAGCCCCACTAGGGAGCAAGAGATGACCAGCCGCTTCTACTTCTGTAAACAGGCTTCCCACCACAAGCCCTCCGCACTGCCCTAACAGACTAAAGCAACCCCCAGCTCCCCCAGTTTAAACCCACCTACCAACAGCCAGCATAGCCCTTGGAACCTAACCCCCTACACCCCCCTATAAAAGCCCTGTAGCCCCACTACCCGGGGCCCAGAACTTCGAGCACGAGCTCATCTGGGTGATGAGATGATCACTTGGATTTTACAAGTAAAATAAATCCAAGTTCTCCTACTTCTCTGAGTGTCACTTGGTCTCTCGCAGGTCTGATTATTGTCCCGCAACATTTCCTAAAACCTCTTTTTTCTATTCTCTGGAACAGAAGACTCTGAAAGGCTGTGAGTAATGTAGGACTAGACTTGCCCATGTTCAGCTGTGTCTGGATTGCATCTCTTTTTTGCAATCGGATCCTCCAGGTTCCCATCCTTTCAAATTCTGTGAGGAGCCCAGGCATCTTCCCTGCAAGACACCTCTAATGATGCTGTCACTCCAAAAGCTACCTGCTCCACTTTTACTGTACTATTACTAATCTTCTGTACCCAGAAAGCTAAAGGTCATGGCTCTGTTAACTACATAATTTTGATCCGTGCTGTATGATTGTGAATTGCTGGCCAACCACGACTTGTCTACAGTGATGACAATAGGTTCATCTATTGAGCTTTTTCAATAACAAGAGGCAGTATTAAAACTCCTATTTAGAGCACTGGGTGTGGTACATAAACAATGAATCTTGTAACACTGAAAAAATAAAAGTATTTGGGGAAAAAAAAAACCCTCCTATTTAGAGGATGCATACAATATGTGAGCCACTTCTTTCTCCTGGGTTCCATACATTTATAACCTCATTTAATCTTCACAAAAAGGTGGGTCCCAGGGTACCCAAAACTTACTTCTGATGCTAATAAGCAGTAGATTTTGGGATTTAGTTCCAAGTTAGAAGCCCTTGCTCTTTCTCAAAGTAAATACTCCTGAAAATGTTGGCCAGGAAACCTGACAGTGTACATGATGACTATACTGGTAATCTGATGTTAACAAAAAAATTTATAGGAATTTCTTCTTATTGTTCCTGATGAAGGGTTTTGTTTGTTTGTTTGTTTGTTGACAGGAGGGGTTTTATCCCTCTTTTGAAGGAAAGGTTTTCCAAAAGGTGGCACACAGATGTCACATGGTTTTCAGATGAAATCATTGATTTGGAAATAAAGACATTTTTTTTAAGTAGGGGGAACAGGCAATACAAACATTTCAATTTTTAATATACTAGCACACTTATTTTACTGTGTTGTAGAAAAATACCACTCTAACACTAAAGCAATTTGCAACAGTTTATAGAGAGAAAGATAAAGAACTCATGTCACAAGCCCTATGGCAAAAAACCACAGATCTCCTGCAAAACTTCTGAACTTTCTTGAAAAGCTTTTAAAGGCGGGATGCCTGGGTGGCTCAGTCAGCTAAGCATCGGCCTTTGGCTTAGGTCATGATCCCGGGGTCCCGGGAAAGAGTCCCGCATCAGGCTCTTAGCTCAGCATGGGGTTTGTTGCTCAGCATAGGCCTCTTTGCTCAGCATTGGGTTCCTCGTTCAGCATAGGGCTCTCTGCTCAGCATAGGGCTCTCTGCTCAGCATTGGGCTCCTTGCTCAGCAGGGAGCCTGCTTCTCCCTCTGCCTGTCACTCCCCCTGCTTGGGCTCACTCTTTCTGACAACTAAGTAATTACGATCTTTAAAATAAAAAAAGCTTTTAAAGGCAGGGACATTAGCCATTCTGAAAGGTATGAGGTGATATCTCATTGTAGTTTTCATTTGTTTTTCCCTGATGATCAGTGATGTGGAGCATATTTACATGTGTCTGTTGGCCATCTGGACGTCTGCTTTGGAACAATGTCTATTCATATCTTCTGCCTATTTTTTAAGTGGACTCTTCATTTTGGGGGTGTTGAGTTTTATAAGCACTTTGTATGTTTTGGATACTAACCACTTATCAAATATGTCATTTGCAAATATCTTCTCCCGTTCCACAGGTTGCCTGGTAGTTTTGTTGCTTGTTTCCTTTGCTGAGTAGAAGCTGGTTATTTTGATGCAGTCCCAATAGTTTATTTTTGCTTTTGTTTCCCTTGCCTCGGGAGACATATCTAGAAGGAATTTGCTACGGCTGCTGTTAAAGAGGTTGTGTTCTCCTCTAGGATTTGGATGGCTTCAGGTCTCACGTTCAGGTCTTTGATCCATTTTGGTTTGTTTTTGTGTATGGTGTAAGAAAGTGGTCCAATTTCCTTCTTTTGCCTGTTGCTGTCCAATTTTCTGAGCACCTTCCCTTATAGAGACTGTCTTTTTTCCACTGGATGATCTTTCCTGCTTCGTCAGACATTGGTTGACCATTTAGTTGTGGCTTTGTTTCTCGGTTTTCTGTTCTGTTCCATTCATCGATGTGGCTATTTTTGGGGCTGTGCCATCTTGTTCTGATCACTACACCTTTGTAGTAAAACACGAAGCCCAGAATTGTGATGCCTCCAGCTTTGCTTTTCTTATGCAAGGTTGCTTTGGCTATTCTGGATCTTCGGTGGTTCCATACAAATTTTAGGATTCTTTGTTATACGTCTGTGAAAAATGCTGGTGCTATTTTGACAGGGATTGCATTAAATGCGTAGATTGCTTTGGGTAGTGTAGACATTTTAACGATATTTGTTCTTCTAATCCATGACGATGGCATAGTTTTCCATTTCTTTGTGTCATATTCAATTTCTTTCACCAGTGTTTTCTACTTTTCAGGGTACAGGTCCTTCACCTCTCTGGTAAGGTTTCTAACTAGGTATCATGTGGTATTTGATGCAAGTGTAAATGGGATTGATTCCTTAATTTCTATTTCTGTTGCTTCATTATTGGTGTATAGAAATGAAACACGTTTCTGTACCTTGACTTTGTATCCCGTGACTTATTGAATGCACGTAGCAGTTCTAGCAATATTTTGGTGGAGTCGTTTGGGTTTTGTATATAGAGTATCGTGCCGCCTGTGAATAGTGAAAATTGGACTCCTTCCTTGCTGACGTGGATGCCCTTGTTTCTTTTTGTTATCTGATTGCTGCGGCTAGGACTTCCAGTATTTTTTTATTTAAATTCAGTCAATGAACATAGAGTGTATTATGACTTTCAGAGGTAGAATTTAGTGATTCATCGGTTGCATAAAACACCCAGTGCTCTTTACATCAAGTGTCCCTCTTAACGCCCCTCACCCAGGTACACCATTACCCCCACATATCCCCTCCTACAACCCACAGTTTCTTTTCTATATTTAAGAGACTTTGGTGGTTTATCTCACTGTCTGATTTCATCTCATTTTATTTGTCCTTCCCTTCCCCTATAATCCTGTTTTCTTTTCTGTATACAGTGAAAGAAAATGGTCCAGTTTCATTCCTTCACATGCTGCAGTCCAGGCTTCCAAACACCGTTTGTTGAAGAGAGTATGTTTTTCCCATTGGATATTCTTTTTTAAAAAACGATGTTATTTAGGGGCATATGGGTGGCTCAGTCAGTTAAATGTCTGCCTTCGGCTTTGTTCATGGTCCCGGGACCCTGGGATCCAGACTGGCATTGCACTCCCTGCTCTGCTCAGCCAGGAGCCCGCTTCTCCCTCTCCCTCTGCCTGCCACTCTGCCTACTTGTGATCTCTCTCTCTCAAATAAATAAATAAATAAATAAAAATTTAAAAAGATTTCATGTCTTTATTTTAGAGAGATAGAGAGGTTGGGCAAGTGGGGTGAAGGGCAGAAGGAGAGGGAGTAGATCTCAAGCAGACTCTATGCTGAGTGTGGAGCCTTTCCCTTTGCTGCATCTCAAGACCCTGATGTCATAACCTGAGCCAGAACTATGAGTCGGATGCTTAACCAACTCAGCCACCCAGGAACTCACCATTGGATACTCTTTTTGACAGCTTCTTCAGGTAGAGGTTGAAGTCATTCTTATCCACCCTTTCTTCTCTTGTTTATGCAGTTTAGAGTATACTTTATTCTCAAGCATGTCTTCATCTCCATCCCATACAATTTGTGGGCCCCCTTCATTAATATTGGATTAAAAATATTTTCTAATTTTCAGTATGATTTCTTTGAGTCGTGAGGGAGTTACCAGAGTGTTCCTTGGTCAGAGATATTTCGGTTCTTTTTAATATTGAATTCTACATTAACTTTACTCTTGTCAGATACCTGATTATTATTTCCTTTAAAACCTGTTAAGGCTTATTCAAGTCAGCAATTTCATTAAATGTCAGTTTACATTACGAGTATACATTAAACAAAATGTGCATTTTGTTGTCATTGTGTTTCAGGCCATGGTGTTGCTTCCCTATTCCAGGAACTGCCTGTGTGTAATCCAAACCTCACATCGTATCTCCTCCCGCATAAGAGGAGGGCAGGGATAAAAGCAAGAAAGAGGTGGACCACCTCAGATTGGTGGGTGGCAGTTTGAGAAGCAAAGAAATTTATTTCCAAGTCTTGTTTAGGGTGTCCAAAAGACTAGTAGATATCCACACATGTCCATCAAATTTTAAAAGTTTAGACAGAGGATTTCAGTGGGTTCAGCCATGTCGAGCATCCAAATAGTCTTTTCACCACATTTCTATCTCAGGACTGTATCCTTAGGGTATCTTCTAAGAATTGGAAATGGAAGTAGTGCGCACATTTCAAGAACAGGGTCCTAGAAAGGGGTGCCTGAGTGACTCAGTGAGTTAAGCACCTGACTCTTGATCTCAGCTCAGGTCTTGATCTCAGTGTTGTGAGCTCAAGCCCTGTGTTGGGCTCCACATTGGGCATAGAGCCAGCTTTAAAAAAGCAAAGCAAAACAGGGGACTGGGTGGGTACATGTATTTATTCCTTTGTGAGTTCTTTTCACCCACCTATAATTTCAACTCTGACCCACTTAAAACTATTTTTATATGTGGTATAAAAATCAACAGAGCCAGAGATAGGGGACGTGAGCAACAAATAAACAAAGACAACATCAGAGAGGGAGACAAAGCATAAAAGTCTCTTAATATAGTAGACACACAGGGTTGCTGGAGGCGAGGGGTGGGGGGATGGGGTGTCTGGGAGATGGGCTTTAAGTAGGCACTTGCTGTAATGAGCACTGAGGGTTATATGCAACCATACTACTTATGCCTCTTTTTATAAAAACATTGCAACATTTTTTGTGATTCCACTTTTCTCTCTGAGGTTTGAAGAATATTCTTCAAAAAGATGAATTAAAAATGCACTCTCTCTCTCTCTCTCTCTCTCTCACACACACACACACACTGATGAAATTCATCACCAGCAAGCACACTAAGAGAAATAATATTAAAAGTTCTTCAGGCAGAAAAAATAGTACTTGAAAGTGAAACGTTATTATATGAAATAAGGAGGAGCGAAGAAAGGTTATTATGTGAGTAAATATAAAAGAATATTGACTGCATAATCACTGTGGAAACAAAAAAATAGTATTTCATGGAGTTTCAAGTAAGTAAGTAAGTTTCAAGTATAAGTATTTTATGGAGTTTCAAGTATAAGTATAATTATATGAACATAATGTAAATATGATGTGAAATCTCAAGGGGAGAAATGAACTTTAAGTATTCCACAAATCCTGCATTACAAGGGAAGTTATAAAATTAATCCTTTGCATTTGCTGTTAGTAATTCTTAAGACTATAACTGAGGGATGCATACTGTAAGTGTGTGATAGTCAATAAAAGTGTACGGAAATACAGACTTAACAACCTCAGAGAGAAAAGTGGAATCACAAAAAATGTTGCAATGTTTTTATAAAAAGAGGCATAAGTAGTATGAATCAAATGATAAGATGGTAACAAGTATTGTACTCCATGTTACAATGAGGTTGGATCTAAGTACTATTCATTTACTTAAATTCAAGTAATTCACATATAATGTATTATTACTTTCAGAGTAGAGTTCAGAGATTCATTGGTTGCATATAACCCTCAGTGCTCATTACAGCAAGTGCCTACTTAAAGCCCATCTCCCAGACACCCCATCCCCCCACCCCTCGCCTCCAGCAACCCTGTGTGTCTACTATATTAAGAGACTTTTATGCTTTGTCTCCCTCTCTGATGTTGTCTTTGTTTATTTGTTGCTCACGTCCCCTATCTCTGGCTCTGTTGATTTTTATACCACATATAAAAATAGTTTTAAGTGGGTCAGAGTTGAAATTATAGGTGGGTGAAAAGAACTCACAAAGGAATAAATACATGTACCCACCCAGTCCCCTGTTTTGCTTTGCTTTTTTAAAGCTGGCTCTATGCCCAATGTGGAGCCCAACACAGGGCTTGAGCTCACAACACTGAGATCAAGACCTGAGCTGAGATCAAGAGTCAGGTGCTTAACTCACTGAGTCACTCAGGCACCCCTTTCTAGGACCCTGTTCTTGAAATGTGCGCACTACTTCCATTTCCAATTCTTAGAAGATACCCTAAGGATACAGTCCTGAGATAGAAATGTGGTGAAAAGACTATTTGGATGCTCGACATGGCTGAACCCACTGAAATCCTCTGTCTAAACTTTTAAAATTTGATGGACATGTGTGGATATCTACTAGTCTTTTGGACACCCTAAACAAGACTTGGAAATAAATTTCTTTGCTTCTCAAACTGCCACCCACCAATCTGAGGTGGTCCACCTCTTTCTTGCTTTTATCCCTGCCCTCCTCTTATGCGGGAGGAGATACGATGTGAGGTTTGGATTACACACAGGCAGTTCCTGGAATAGGGAAGCAACACCATGGCCTGAAACACAATGACAACAAAATGCACATTTTGTTTAATGTATACTCGTAATGTAAACTGACATTTAATGAAATTGCTGACTTGAATAAGCCTTAACAGGTTTTAAAGGAAATAATAATCAGGTATCTGACAAGAGTAAAGTTAATGTAGAATTCAATATTAAAAAGAACCGAAATATCTCTGACCAAGGAACACTCTGGTAACTCCCTCACGACTCAAAGAAATCATACTGAAAATTAGAAAATATTTTTAATCCAATATTAATGAAGGGGGCCCACAAATTGTATGGGATGGAGATGAAGACATGCTTGAGAATAAAGTATACTCTAAACTGCATAAACAAGAGAAGAAAGGGTGGATAAGAATGACTTCAACCTCTACCTGAAGAAGCTGTCAAAAAGAGTATCCAATGGTGAGTTCCTGGGTGGCTGAGTTGGTTAAGCATCCGACTCATAGTTCTGGCTCAGGTTATGACATCAGGGTCTTGAGATGCAGCAAAGGGAAAGGCTCCACACTCAGCATAGAGTCTGCTTGAGATCTACTCCCTCTCCTTCTGCCCTTCACCCCACTTGCCCAACCTCTCTATCTCTCTAAAATAAAGACATGAAATCTTTTTAAATTTTTATTTATTTATTTATTTATTTGAGAGAGAGAGATCACAAGTAGGCAGAGTGGCAGGCAGAGGGAGAGGGAGAAGCGGGCTCCTGGCTGAGCAGAGCAGGGAGTGCAATGCCAGTCTGGATCCCAGGGTCCCGGGACCATGAACAAAGCCGAAGGCAGACATTTAACTGACTGAGCCACCCATATGCCCCTAAATAACATCGTTTTTTAAAAAAGAATATCCAATGGGAAAAACATACTCTCTTCAACAAACGGTGTTTGGAAGCCTGGACTGCAGCATGTGAAGGAATGAAACTGGACCATTTTCTTTCACTGTATACAGAAAAGAAAACAGGATTATAGGGGAAGGGAAGGACAAATAAAATGAGATGAAATCAGACAGTGAGATAAACCACCAAAGTCTCTTAAATATAGAAAAGAAACTGTGGGTTGTAGGAGGGGATATGTGGGGGTAATGGTGTACCTGGGTGAGGGGCGTTAAGAGGGACACTTGATGTAAAGAGCACTGGGTGTTTTATGCAACCGATGAATCACTAAATTCTACCTCTGAAAGTCATAATACACTCTATGTTCATTGACTGAATTTAAATAAAAAAATACTGGAAGTCCTAGCCGCAGCAATCAGATAACAAAAAGAAACAAGGGCATCCACGTCAGCAAGGAAGGAGTCCAATTTTCACTATTCACAGGCGGCACGATACTCTATATACAAAACCCAAACGACTCCACCAAAATATTGCTAGAACTGCTACGTGCATTCAATAAGTCACGGGATACAAAGTCAAGGTACAGAAACGTGTTTCATTTCTATACACCAATAATGAAGCAACAGAAATAGAAATTAAGGAATCAATCCCATTTACACTTGCATCAAATACCACATGATACCTAGTTAGAAACCTTACCAGAGAGGTGAAGGACCTGTACCCTGAAAAGTAGAAAACACTGGTGAAAGAAATTGAATATGACACAAAGAAATGGAAAACTATGCCATCGTCATGGATTAGAAGAACAAATATCGTTAAAATGTCTACACTACCCAAAGCAATCTACGCATTTAATGCAATCCCTGTCAAAATAGCACCAGCATTTTTCACAGACGTATAACAAAGAATCCTAAAATTTGTATGGAACCACCGAAGATCCAGAATAGCCAAAGCAACCTTGCATAAGAAAAGCAAAGCTGGAGGCATCACAATTCTGGGCTTCGTGTTTTACTACAAAGGTGTAGTGATCAGAACAAGATGGCACAGCCCCAAAAATAGCCACATCGATGAATGGAACAGAACAGAAAACCGAGAAACAAAGCCACAACTAAATGGTCAACCAATGTCTGACGAAGCAGGAAAGATCATCCAGTGGAAAAAAGACAGTCTCTATAAGGGAAGGTGCTCAGAAAATTGGACAGCAACAGGCAAAAGAAGGAAATTGGACCACTTTCTTACACCATACACAAAAACAAACCAAAATGGATCAAAGACCTGAACGTGAGACCTGAAGCCATCCAAATCCTAGAGGAGAACACAACCTCTTTAACAGCAGCCGTAGCAAATTCCTTCTAGATATGTCTCCCGAGGCAAGGGAAACAAAAGCAAAAATAAACTATTGGGACTGCATCAAAATAACCAGCTTCTACTCAGCAAAGGAAACAAGCAACAAAACTACCAGGCAACCTGTGGAACGGGAGAAGATATTTGCAAATGACATATTTGATAAGTGGTTAGTATCCAAAACATACAAAGTGCTTATAAAACTCAACACCCCCAAAATGAAGAGTCCACTTAAAAAATAGGCAGAAGATATGAATAGACATTGTTCCAAAGCAGACGTCCAGATGGCCAACAGACACATGTAAATATGCTCCACATCACTGATCATCAGGGAAAAACAAATGAAAACTACAATGAGATATCACCTCATACCTTTCAGAATGGCTAATGTCCCTGCCTTTAAAAGCTTTTTTTATTTTAAAGATCGTAATTACTTAGTTGTCAGAAAGAGTGAGCCCAAGCAGGGGGAGTGACAGGCAGAGGGAGAAGCAGGCTCCCTGCTGAGCAAGGAGCCCAATGCTGAGCAGAGAGCCCTATGCTGAGCAGAGAGCCCTATGCTGAACGAGGAACCCAATGCTGAGCAAAGAGGCCTATGCTGAGCAACAAACCCCATGCTGAGCTAAGAGCCTGATGCGGGACTCTTTCCCGGGACCCCGGGATCATGACCTAAGCCAAAGGCCGATGCTTAGCTGACTGAGCCACCCAGGCATCCCGCCTTTAAAAGCTTTTCAAGAAAGTTCAGAAGTTTTGCAGGAGATCTGTGGTTTTTTGCCATAGGGCTTGTGACATGAGTTCTTTATCTTTCTCTCTATAAACTGTTGCAAATTGCTTTAGTGTTAGAGTGGTATTTTTCTACAACACAGTAAAATAAGTGTGCTAGTATATTAAAAATTGAAATGTTTGTATTGCCTGTTCCCCCTACTTAAAAAAAATGTCTTTATTTCCAAATCAATGATTTCATCTGAAAACCATGTGACATCTGTGTGCCACCTTTTGGAAAACCTTTCCTTCAAAAGAGGGATAAAACCCCTCCTGTCAACAAACAAACAAACAAACAAAACCCTTCATCAGGAACAATAAGAAGAAATTCCTATAAATTTTTTTGTTAACATCAGATTACCAGTATAGTCATCATGTACACTGTCAGGTTTCCTGGCCAACATTTTCAGGAGTATTTACTTTGAGAAAGAGCAAGGGCTTCTAACTTGGAACTAAATCCCAAAATCTACTGCTTATTAGCATCAGAAGTAAGTTTTGGGTACCCTGGGACCCACCTTTTTGTGAAGATTAAATGAGGTTATAAATGTATGGAACCCAGGAGAAAGAAGTGGCTCACATATTGTATGCATCCTCTAAATAGGAGGGTTTTTTTTTTCCCCAAATACTTTTATTTTTTCAGTGTTACAAGATTCATTGTTTATGTACCACACCCAGTGCTCTAAATAGGAGTTTTAATACTGCCTCTTGTTATTGAAAAAGCTCAATAGATGAACCTATTGTCATCACTGTAGACAAGTCGTGGTTGGCCAGCAATTCACAATCATACAGCACGGATCAAAATTATGTAGTTAACAGAGCCATGACCTTTAGCTTTCTGGGTACAGAAGATTAGTAATAGTACAGTAAAAGTGGAGCAGGTAGCTTTTGGAGTGACAGCATCATTAGAGGTGTCTTGCAGGGAAGATGCCTGGGCTCCTCACAGAATTTGAAAGGATGGGAACCTGGAGGATCCGATTGCAAAAAAGAGATGCAATCCAGACACAGCTGAACATGGGCAAGTCTAGTCCTACATTACTCACAGCCTTTCAGAGTCTTCTGTTCCAGAGAATAGAAAAAAGAGGTTTTAGGAAATGTTGCGGGACAATAATCAGACCTGCGAGAGACCAAGTGACACTCAGAGAAGTAGGAGAACTTGGATTTATTTTACTTGTAAAATCCAAGTGATCATCTCATCACCCAGATGAGCTCGTGCTCGAAGTTCTGGGCCCCGGGTAGTGGGGCTACAGGGCTTTTATAGGGGGGTGTAGGGGGTTAGGTTCCAAGGGCTATGCTGGCTGTTGGTAGGTGGGTTTAAACTGGGGGAGCTGGGGGTTGCTTTAGTCTGTTAGGGCAGTGCGGAGGGCTTGTGGTGGGAAGCCTGTTTACAGAAGTAGAAGCGGCTGGTCATCTCTTGCTCCCTAGTGGGGCTTCTGGTTATCTCTTGCTCTTCTTATCTACTGGGGTCTGCCGACCTGGGCCTGCTCTAGATGAGCCTGCTCTGGGTGATTTTCCTCTTCAATACCAACTCATTTTAAGAAGCTAGTATAGCCCTGATACCAAAATCCAAGAAAGCATATTAAAGTGTATGCTAATGACACTCATGAGGATAGTCATTAAAATTCTAAGCAGATTATTAAGATGTAGATTATTCAGAAAGATAATATACCGTGACCATTCCCTCCCAGTAATGTATAGTTGGTTTAAACATAGGACAATATGTAATTCATCATGTTACCGATTAATGAAGGGAAAAATCCTACAATCATCGGAATAAAGGTACTCCAAGTGTTTGATGGAAGTCCACATATACTCAATACAAATATTCGTAGTAAAGGAAAATAAGAATGGAACCTATTTACGTCACGGTAAATAGAATAAAATGTTAAAGATTTTCTAATTTATCAGGAATAAGACAAAGCTGTCCATTGGGACCAGTTCTTTGCAACATGGTACTGGGTGGGGCTGTCCTATGTAAAATGAGAAAGAAAAAAAAAAAAGGGAAAACGTTTAAAATGGCCGCAACAGGGACTTTTGGATGGCTCAGTCGGTCAAGTGTCTGCCTTTGGCTCAGGTCATTGTCCCAGCGTCCTGGGATCGAGTCCCACATCAGGCTCCTTGCTCTACAGGGAGCCTGCCTCCCCCTCCGCCTGCCACTTCCCTGCTTCTACTCTGTCTTTCTCTGAAAAATAAGTAAAATCTTTAAAACAAATAAAATGGAAGAAACAAACTGTTAGTGTTCCAAGAAGATATAATTGTGCATGTTGAAACTCAAAATGGATGCTGACGCATGCTTTTCACATCATAGGTAGCACGGTTGCTGGACAGAAATTCAATGTACAGACACATCTGTGTACATCAGCCCCATCAGAATATAACATTTCAAAAAACGACATTATTTTTGATAGCACCCACTACTTAGAATAAGTTTTTCTTTAAAGATTTATTTATTCATTTCAGAGAGGGAGAGAGGCAGGGAGTGAACAGGACCACAGGGACAGAATCTTTCAAGCTGACTCCCTGTGGAGCGTAGAGCCCGACTCGGGGTCCATCCCATGAGCAATGAGTTATGACCTGAGCTGAAACCAAGAGTCAGCTGCTTAAGTGACTGAGCCACCCAGGCGCCCCCTACTTGGAATAAGTTTAACACAGATTTCAAAAGAGTCTTTGGAGAAAGTTCATAAAGCTTTATTGAGAGAATTTCAACAGTGAAGTACCCCACATAAGAGTAGTTTGCATGTTCCAGCTTATCCTTGTTTAAATCTGGGGCTGTCCTTCACCTGTAAGATAGACAGAACAGTTGGAAACTTTACTTGGCAGAATTGTATTTCGAGTAAATTAATGGTACAGGAAGGA
>JAPYYM010001000.1:0-14013 GCA_028534135.1 Potos flavus | reverse complement strand
AGCAACGATGTACTCTGATCGTTGAGTTCAAATGGTTGTATTAACAAGACTACCTTTGACTTGAATTTTGAAGAATAGTCTTTCGACACAAGAAGAAACAGAGAAGAGGAAATAAAGATCATTCTAGAGAGAAAGCAAAAAAAAAAAAAAAGTGAAAATATCTGAGTGATGACAAGAAACAGCCTACTTGTACTTTTTGAGAATCCAATTAAAAAAATAGATACTCCTCCTCAGATCAATGCACATATCTATGTCCACCCAAAGCTTACTGTATAATTTCAAGGGCATTATAGTCTTTTTTTTTTTTTAAAGATTTTATTTATTTATCTGACAGAAAGAGAGGTAGCATAAGCAGGGGGAGGAGCTGGCAGAGGGAGAGATGAAGCAGGCTCCCCGCTGAGCAAGGAGCCCGATGTGGGACTCGATCCCAGGACTCTGGGATCATGTCCTGGGATCATGACCTAAGCCAAATGCAGCTGCTTAACTAGCTGAGCCACCCAGGTGTCCCTATAGGCTTTTCTTAAATTCGATTTACCACTTAGAGCAAGATAACATTTTTGCAGGATGCGGGCCCTGTGACTTTGCTCTTGAAGACCACGCCAACGCATTTATGTTTACTGCACCGCAGCCTTAGATCGCGAGAACACCTCCTAGACAGAAATCATTTTTCAAATGCGGTGCAATATTTCTTTCCATGAGAAAATTTTATGTTTTTTTTTTTTTTATTCCTCTCTGTTCACTTCGGGGATAATTGTTTGCATTTGTAATATGCGCTAGCACAACATCTGTCTCCAAGTGAGCTCCTGTGTTCACTATTCAATGAAGCAATGAAGCATTTGAAATGCAAGAACATTTCTCAAAACGTTGTTGCTTGTTAATAATTCTTCATGCTCGGAATGTTGCATCTCTTGCACCCCGAGCCTATTAATCTTGAAAATAACACAAGTTACATGGTTCTCATTATGTGCCGTTAAAGAATACAATAGAAAAGCGGGGTGAGCGAGAAGGGAATTCAATGAAAGATTTCTCGTTGGAATATTTCAGGCAAATATTTTGGGAAGTGGATCCTACTCAAGGAATGAAGAATTTTATTAAAGTAATATTTTATTTATTGGATTAAAAACTTAACCTGCCAGATTCTGGGAGAAAGCTGATTCTGAAAACTCAAAAAGAGTATTAATCTAGTAAAAAATGAAGTTGGCCCATAACCACATGAGAGGATATTCAACCTCACCAGAAATTGAAAATAGTAAAAAATATAAAGAAAAAAATGCCCTTTCCTTCACTTAAATTCCAAACCGGAAAAATGAAGGGTAATACCTCGTACTTGTTAGGGAGGGTAAAACCAAGAGTACAAATTGATGTAAGTTTCTGGAGGGTAATTTGGTGTATTGTGGATTTTAAGTAACTTGTTTCTATTTGCTTATCTGCATTTTCTCGGCTTTTTCAATTACCATGTGTTATTTCTTTATAATGCAAAATATGGGACATATATCACATAACAACAAGAAGAAAAGCAGAGTTCATTTAATATTTTATTACAGAACCTGGATAGAAATACAACTTTAAGTGTGAATATTTTTAAGTTCGGTGTTCTTTGCTCTTCACTCAACATTCACTCCCCCACCCTCTGCTACTGTATGTAAGGGAAACTCTACTAGATGAAGCAAACTAAATGAGCAGATGTGGGTGAAAAGTCTATGATAAATTCCATGTGCAGATGCTATGGAGCAAATCTACAATGGCATATTGGCCAATTCGAGACTCAATTAACAGAAAATTTGCAATCTGGTCAAAATAAATGTTCAAATAAAATGGTAATATGCCTTACAACTGCCTCATAACGAAAAATGAAAATTCACGAAAGAGATGAATAGAAGGAATATTTTAAAATTTCGACTTCTTCTAACTCTTGGTGGGGCCAAAGAATGATGTTAATGATAGCACACAGCTGTAATTTCATATATAAATCAAATCATGCCCCAACCTTGTCATGAAAGGAAGCAGTGCCTCTCTGGCCGGTCTAGTGAACCGATGGAAATCAGGCTTCAATCCACTCGCTTTGTGTTTGTCATTCACCAGGCATCTATGGAATGCCTCTGATAGGCACAGTACAGTTTTAGACCCTGGAGGAGGATTAACGTCATGGTCATGGCCATCGTGGAGTTTGGAAACAATCTGGAACTAGGACTTACACATGAAACATCAAGTAACAGTGAAGAGGTATATGTTCTTATACATCTGGACCAGTGGTACAAACCCTTAGCAAATGGCTAAGAAAGCACATGGAAGGAGTTCTTCTGATGAACAGGATTGCAGGGTACAGAACAGGGAAGGAAAGGTCTGTCCAAAAAGAGGAATATGGTCATGTGAGGAATGCAATATTTTCTGCTGAAATTATTTCTTAAGGTTAGTTTTGTGGGAATGCATGTGTAGAAAGCTCCAAATTTAATGCAGACAAAGCATAATTTTCTCTTGGACTGTTGAATTGAGAGGTAGGAAAACAGTATGCAGGGAAAAAAGGAATGTAGACAGTTGGCTCTAAGATGGAATATTTGCTGGGTTATGTTTTATTTATTCATTAAACATATTATGAATGTCTGCCATGTCCCAAGAAGTATGCAGTACACTGGCACTACAATGTAAACAGAGCAGACATAGTTCTTTGCTCCTATAAAACTAGTAAGAATACAGTTTTGATGGGAGTGCCTGGGTGACCCAGTCTTTCGGCTTACATAATGATCTCAGGGTCATGAGATCAAGCTGGAGGTGGGCCGTCAGCTCCATTCCGAGCATGGAACCTACTTAAGGGTCTCTTTCCTTCTTTCTCTGTCCCTCCCCCAGCTCATGCTCCCTCTGTCTCTCAAAAAAAATACGATTCTGATAAAACTTTTTAAGATTAATTTATCATTCGGTCTGCATACATATAAAGGCAGCTTATTGGTACATATGTCCATTAAAATAAAGTTAAAAATAATGAAAAATATCACCTACATGGTAATGTCTCTCAAATGAGTGCATTACAGAAACAGTAAATATTAGTATAGAGTCTTCACACGAATCTCTTTTAGTCAGATATGGTGGTGTGATGGCTTTCAACTTTTTCTTAATGGAACCCACAATAAGAAATATATTTTATATCAATCTTGGAATACACACATACAAATAGGAAGCAAAAAATTTTTCACAAAAAACTAGAAATAAATAAAGAAGCGAAATTATAAAGTACGTAGAAAAGATGGAGTATATAACAAATGGCATTGGGACATAGAAAAGAATAAATTTGTCCTTCACACTACACATAAAAATAAACTATAATCATGTTAGAAAGCTAATTATAAAATAAAAAATTTAATATTTTAATTTAGAGGAAAGTATATGAGCTAACCTTGAGCTACGGAGGATGTCTTAAACAATACAGAAAACACCCTACAGTAAAGGATAAAAAATTGGCAGCATTAAAGTGAAAACAAACACACCTCTATGTATCAAATGATTAAATGCAAAAAGAAAGATAAACACTTTCACTTCATGTAACCAGCAAGGGCTAAAAAAGCCTACTAGATGAAGATTTCTTTAAAAAAAAATCTCCAAAAGCAAAACAAATTTTAGTGGGGAAACAGAGAAGGAATATGAGCAGGTGATTAATGTAAACAAAACCAGCAGAACTCAGTAAATACCTAAAAAGATGCTCGACTTCACTACTGGCCAAGGGCAGTGAGATACCATTTCTTAACAGTATGGGAAAGTTAGTTTCACAGTACAGACACTGGTGAATCTGGTGAAAATGTAAATGTAATCATGTAAATCGTACCATCCATCTGAGGAGCAATTTGGCAAAATACAATACTAGAGATGTTCTTGCATATATATTTAAATAGATCTATACAAAAATGTTTTTTGCATCATTGCAAAAGTAAAATGCGAGAAACCACCTAAATGTCTATCAACAGGATGAATAATAAAATCATGGCATATTGAGCAAAGGAATATTTTTTTTTTAAAGATTTTATTTATTTATTTGACAGAGAGAGATCACAAGTAGGCAGAGAGGCAGGCAGAGAGAGGAGGAAGCAGGCTTCCTGCTGAGCAGAGAGCCCGATGCAGGGCTCGATCCCAGGACCCTGAGATCATGACCTGAGCCGAAGGCAGAGGCTTTAACCCACTGAGCCACCCAGGCGCCCCGAGCAAAGGAATATTATGTAGAAGTTCAAATCAATGAACTAGAGCTACTTGCATCGCTGTAGGTAAATCTCGCCAAATAATCCTGGGTGATAAAAATAGATTATATAAGAACAGTAAGGAATAAGATTTACATATTTCAAATATGCTCTGTTGTATTATATTTACATGAATAGCATCATTTTTATTATAAATGCTTGGTAATGGTAAACCCAAACTCAGGTTGCTGCTTGTGTTGGAGGACCCCAAAACCATCCTCAGACTTGAGGATTTGATAGAATAACTCAGATCACAGAAAAGCTTTTATACTCGTGGTTATGGTTTATTGTACAGAGAAAGGATCCCGATTAAAATCAGTAAAGGGCAAGGTGCCTGGGGAGAAGTCTAGGAGAATCCAGGGGCAAGCTTCCCTATGTCTTCTCCCATGGGTGACAAAACGTGTAAAGCGTTGCCAATCAGAAAAGTCACCTGAGTCTTTTTAGGTGCCTGAGAGTCTGCATGAGGCTCTGGCCATCAGCTGCTCAGGTGTGAGCCCCCAGAGCAAAAACAGGGCCCTGCTGATCAAACTAGCACTACCTGAGGAAAGACCTCAGCAACAGAAAATGACTCTTATCAAGTAGACTATTCCAAGGGCTCAGAGCTCATCTCCTAGGAGTCAGCTGAGGGCCAGTCCCAAAGACAAGCCTTCCTTGGGAATGTGTAGGATTCGAGCAACTCCACTTCTGCCGGTCTAACACCTTCTCGAGCACTTCTAGAGAGGTGGGATGGGGCTGGGATCAGCAAAGAGTACACAAGGGGCTTCAAGGTGAAATGTAGTTTATTTCTTAAGCTGGGGGGGGTAGTGTATATATGGGTGTCAATTACATAATTCTTTAGATATTTTTATGCTTAATTGCATAAAATTACAAAAAGAAAGTCCATGTGCTAGAGGACTATCACTTCATCCAAGTTTGTCTAAAAATATTTAAGATAAATGATACTCAAATCATAAATAATAAAAGTTTTTATGAAAGATAAAGTCATAAGATATGTTTGGTTTTGGCTTGGGAGTAGTCCACCTATCAAAGACTACATCTCATTAATGAAAATAATGTCAGAACTTTTCTCTTGATGTGTAGGCTTTTTCATTTTGTTTTTAGAGATATGGACTAGAGGCGCCTGGGTGGCTCAGTTGGATAAGCATCTGCCTTCAGCTCAGGTCATGATCCCAGGGTCCTGGGATCAGGCCCTGCATTGGGCTCCTTGCTCAGAGGGAGCCTGCTTCTCCCCTTTCTTCTGCCTGCTGCTCCCCCTGCTTGTACTCTCTCTCCCTCTCTCTCTCTGTCAAATAAATAAATAAAATCTTAAAAAAAATAAAAGAGATATAGGATAATCTCAGCATTATTTCACTCCCCAGGTGGCAATCTATGACTGTCGGTTTCTCCCGATTTTACACAAATCCAAATTAGACATTCTCTACATATATCAATGATTTTTGCCCGTGTCCTTTGTGTACTCCTGTTTTTATTTTCTTCCTTCAATGGTCCTCCTGTAGTCCACGCTAAGACTCCTTCTGCTCTTGTATTGACTCTGTGTAGACACGACCGTGTCAGTGACGAGTTCCATCTCCACCACTGTAGTAATAACTGCTGGTGACTACTGAGTAGCAGAGAGCATTCTGAGGGCTTCACAAGCACTAAACCCTTCAATTCTCACGACACCCAAGGAGGTAGGTATTGTCATGCACATTTCATCAGTGACAGAAACTTAGCCAAAGTCACACAATTCCTGAATGGAGCATGGGGCATGGGACGAGGCTGTATGACTGCAAGGTCTACACGTGTGACCATAATGCTCCGCGGTGGTCCACCGCCCCCCTCATCTCCAGCATTTTTATGCTTCTCTTGTGCCTTATATAGAACTTTATTGTTGCATTTGTCACATTATGGAATGATTTGCTGTTATCTCCTTCACCAAGCAATATGTTCCTTGAGGTCTTATGGAATCCTTATATCCCCGAGAAGTGCCTAGTATATAGCGGGAGTTAAACACATTTATTTAATAAATTAGTTATAAGACTATAGATTTTACTATTTCATTGGGATATATAATTCTGTCTTTAAAAAAAGGTAGTGTGTACAGGAAGTTTCAGTAGAGAAATGCCAGGCGTAGTGGTGGATAAACCTTTAAATATCTTCATTTTATTTAGATTTTAATGAGAACACCAAATGATTCCGTCAAATGTATAAGCTACTCTTGTTTACTTATTTGGGTAGTTACCAGATTATTTTCATGGAAATATATGAGCACTTCAACATAGACCTGGCAGCTATAAATTAAAAATCCAACATTATGTTTTTATCACATTTTTCTTAACCAAGTGAATAAATATTTGGTAATATTTTGATTATAATAATCTATAACACATATTAAGGACTCACATGCACATACTTATTTCTGCTTATTTTATAAACACATCACATACAAACACACTTATATGTACCTTCCTTCCTTCCTTTTTTTTTTTTATTCCATTTGCAAAGCCATTTTCACATTCTCTAAGAAAATGTCCACTATAGATCACGGGAGAAAGAAAACCTACAACATTTACCTAGTTAGTTCCTGTTTTAAATTATCGAATTGTATTGAATGTAAAAGGAATATGTATCTGGGATACTGTCCAAGGTAGACCTACTCGCCATTTAACTTATCACCTTTTAAGGGGGTTGCCAAAGTGGATGCTGGCTTCTGACAAAATAGCCTTCTTCCTTATTTGTTACACTCAATCTCTACAAAAAATTATTACCTCCATTTTTCCTTGTTTTTCTTTCATTTTAAACATTCTACCTGCTTACGTTCTTCAATTTGGGGTATGTTTGACTTCCCTGGCAAAGAAAATGACCCTTTCTCACATTAAATCTTGACGTTGGCAATGTAAGTTAACAAATGCATTTCCAAGCACATCAGGAGGGATGCATGAATCACAATAAACATTTGAGCCTGAACCACTGACTCTTATTTTTCTTGCTTTTAGATTCAACACTGTTACGGCAAATAAAAGCCCAGCCCTGTGGTACCAGAATCAGTATTAGAAGGAATTCATTGTAAGAAAAGTGCCCTTGTGAGTAGGTACACGGGGTTAGTCCGGGTCTGTTCCAAAAGGAAATCTTGCTTTGCATTCTAGCAAACACAAAAAAGCCCCACAAAGGAGGCAGACATCATCTTCTATCATCCCACCCTAAATGAAAGAAAGAAAGCAAGCTGAAAATTGGTAGAAGAGTTGATTTCACTACATGTTTATGTTAATAGGGTATTTGACTTTTGAATGCTTCATAAACCTTGTTATGCTCTGTGCTATTTGAGGGAGTAAAACAGCTGGAATGCTGCCAGAAGCCTTAATTGGAATCAGCTTAGCAGGGGCTGACAAGGTTTCCTAGTGTTTAGTTTCAAACTTATTATAAAAATGCAAAATTATGTGCCATTTATTTTCTATTCCTCTTTGGTTTATGCCTGTAAAGGTAAGACTTAGCTGCATTAGGAAATAAACTCATTTTTCCCTTGTCTGCCCCAGGCTAGTGCTCTGAATCCAGCAGCATGGGTATTGTCTTTGCTAATTGGCTATGGCCTCACTTCTGATGCAACAGAGAATGTCCCAGAGATCCCCCCCCTTGCATTTTGATTATTGGCTAAATGATCACTCAACTGGCCAACCCATGGTCGAGTTACTGAGCTGTGTGGTCAATCTGTCACCAATGTGGTGAGCAAGGCCACAGAAATATGGTCAAAGATGGCTCTGGGGGCCTCTTAGGTGTCTCCTACCAAAGGGTCACATTTGCTATTGGTCAAATATCACAAGCAGGCTTTTGGTTTTATTTCAACCCAAGAGAAATAGATGAGTTTTATGCTTCCTGCCAAATTTTAGGGAATTAAATGCTTTTTATTTTGTTTTTTAGTTGGGCTTCTCAGCTTCAATTGGCTCTAGTGTTTCAACCTGTCTATAATGCTTATTATACTGTTGCCTGGCATTGGAAAAAAAGAATTTTGTTCCTTAAAAAATATTAAGTGCTCTATTGCTAATGACACCAATGCACGCATAAAACATAATTCCCATCTTGAGATTATTAATCTCTTTGGGGTGCAACAGAAATTTGAAGAAATAATTTAGAATTAATGATGAGTAAGTTCTGATGCCAAATGTTGTCTGGTTACCTGACCCAGAGGCAGCCTACCCTAGCTTTTTACTAAAATGTCTATAAGGGCACAGAAAGGGATTAAAAACTCAACCTAGGTGTTCTCTGGTTCCACACTGGAAGTCGTAACTCTATCCTAACAACAAATTAAAAGCTAAAAAGACTAAAAAGTCAACAGCTTCTTTTAGATCCACAAAAGAGAGGGGCAGACTCAGGGCAATCCACTGACCCCAAGATAGGAGAGACGGATGCACAAATATGGGGTCATGGCTTCCTGGGGCAGAGAGACTCACAAGCAGAAGCCACCTTGGAAACCAGCACCTGGGTAGAAAAACCTGAACTATAATTGGTGAATTGCTAGAAGCTCAGTGTAGATACCTCTGAGAGTTAAAAACTCCAAGGGACGCCATCACAGGTGGGCCCCCACAATATTGCGAGATTTACCTCCAGGAACTCAACCAGGTTCCCACAGTAAATATCCAAGGAAAATCTCCTGTTTTTAGCCGAGGAGGGGGTAAAAGGAATATTGAAATATAGCAGAGCACTCCATTTTTCTTAACAAGGCCTAGCTGCAGGGCACACTAGTTAACCAGAGCCTTGCCTGCTGGGATGTTCTCAGAGCTTGGTTGACCTGGGGAAGGGAAGTACCCAACTCCAGCTCACTCTCACCATCCTGTCCCACCGAAGCGCGAAAGAAAAATTGAGAAACGCTTGTGTTTGTAGTTCAGAGGCACAGGCTCACGAGGAAAGCTTTCATACCACCAAATGACTCTTGCCCTTCCTTACACCTCACTACCATATTACTAAAGGATTATTTAAAGAGGTTCTTTTTACCTGATACATCCTATCCAGTTACCAAGAAAAAATTGCAAGGCAAATAGCAAAATGAGAAGAAACAGAGCAGACATCAGAAGCAGACCAGGCAGGGATGTTGGAATTATCAGACTGGGAATTGAAAATAACTATGATTAATATGCCAAGGGCTCTAATGGGTAAAGTAGGCAGTGTGCAAGAACAGATGGACAATGCAAGGGGAGAGATAAGAATCTTAAGAAAAAGCAAAAAGAAATGCTAGAGATCAACAACACTGTGACAGAAATGAAGAACACCTCTGATGGGATTATTAGTAGGCTTTTGCTACATCTGTCCACGATACAAGGGAACATGACTACCACATTGCTAAGTCCAATGAACTGATCTTGGCTTTCATTTTACGTGATGCATCCAGTAACATTTTATACCGGTGTTCATTCCTTCTATGCTGCTACACGTTCTTCATTTGGCTTTCAGGACACTACTCCCTTCCTACCCCTCCATCACCCCTTCCCATTCTTCTTTTCTGGTTCCTACAACCTTTTCCTATCTCCTAAAGTTGGTATGCCCCCATGGCCCTTGGTCCTCTTCTCCCCACTATCTACATTTTTTCTCCCCTACTTCATCCAGTTTTGCAGTTCAGGATACCATCTATATTCTTTTTTTTTTTTTTTTTCAGGATACCATCTATATTCTGATATGTCTCCAAAGTTTACACTCCAGCCAAACATCTTACTGCACTCCAGTCTCCTCTACCCAATTTAGGTCAGTGGTGGAAGGGATGCCACAGAGCATCTGCATTTCATGGAGTTGTTCAAAGATGCACACTGGTGGAAGCTTTCCATCATCTGCAAAAGAGGAAGTCAGAAACTCACGCACTACATCTCATGTTTCATTCCAGAAGTGACATGCATCATAGGAACACTCATATGGCCTCACATAACTGCAAGAGGTTTGGGAATATCCAAGGGACAACCCATGGATATTCACTGAGCACATGATATGCTGCCATATTGGACTATAGGTGATACGCTATAGGAAAGAAATTGTACATATACATATACACACATATATAAATAGAGAAAAAATATATATATAATCTATATATTTATAGAAGTTATATGTGGGCAATAGAATTATGTTTTAATTTCTGCTTTCTCTTTTTTCTACATTTTCTATTTTTCATGATGAACATTTACTGCCTTTGCAATAATAAAAAGCTTAATTTTGATTCTATAACAAAAAGCAAATGTTGGGGCCAGAGTGTGGCCATCCTCTGTGCAACATTGGGCCTTAATGAAGGGACAAGGAAGAGGAGGGCATGAAGATTGAAAGACAGTGGACGTAGGACTGGAGGAGATTTACCAGGGAGGGAAATGTGGAAGACCTTTGTGAAGTAAATTTGAAAAAAAATGAACTTATTTGCAGAAGAATTCCTAAGTGCCATGGGGAGGAAACTGGGAGGCAGATTTGGGGCTGTTGTACCAGCTCAGTGGAGTGTGGCTTGGCTCCTGGGAGAGGTGGACAGTGGTAAATGTGAAGAAGTGGTTCATAGGAATGAAGAAGCAGAAATAAAAAGAAAATGGTGGCCATACAAATGGGCTGCAGAAATGGACAGAGAATGTGTCGTGTAGAAGGTAAAATGTACTGAGTTGTTATCCTAAGGAAATAAGCCTGCAAAGGAAGCTGGCCTGGGCCGTAATCTCAGTATCGTTAAGGAATGCATATATGTATCACGCAGGTTGCTAGCTCCAAGAGAGAAAATGGGCAATCCTATAAAGTGCTATATACTTAAAGGAAAAGCTCCATAAGTGACTGGAAGACAGACTGGTTTTAGGATGATGATATCTGGATATGACAGAGGGGGATGTAAATGTCATTTGAATTTATAATGCCAGATTTGAAACTGATTCTTTCCTTGGTGGCAGGAGGAGTGGCTCTCTCTGTCATGGTCAAGGTAGAAGCTGGGTACTCATATCAGCAGCCTGAGATAGAGGTGAAAGCCATGTCTTGATGCAGAGAAGATGGATCCTGTTGTCTAATTTGGGGCAACATTTAGTTGATTCTGAAATTGGCATCTATTGATTCTTGGATAAATCTATTCATATTACTTGAATTTATGAATGTGCGAGTTATTTTTTAAATAATCCAAAAAACCTTGAGCAGTCACTAAGGGGGGAGGGGACACACCAAGATCAGGAAAATGTCCTTTGCATTTGGCAATTTAAAGATAATTGATCACTGTTTCCAGAAGAGTTTCAAAAGATTAATGTGATGGAAGCCACTTCAGTGGGTTGGCTGAGGAGTAAATGGGAGGAGAGGATATAGGGAAAAATTAGTGTGCACAGCTTTTTTTTTTTTTTTTTTTAAGATTTTCTTTACTTATTTGCTAGATAGAGAGAGAGAGCACAAGCAGGGAGGAGTGGCAGGCAGAGAGGGAAGCAGGCTCCCCACCAAGAAAGGAGCCCGATGTGGGACTTGATCCCAGAACCTTGGGATCATGACCTGAGCTGAAAGCAGATGCTTGTTTACTCAGCTAGTCATCCAGGCGGCCCTGTGCACAGCTCTTTTAAGAGGCTTCATTTCAAAGGAATTAAAAGAGGTCTGCTCTTTAAGGGAATGTGCAAGTGTGCATTTTTGTATATACATGCAAAAAGAGTTAAAAGGCTTCCACATCAAGTACATATTTCCTACCTTTCCTTTCAATAATCTAAGTTGAACAGTTGTTCCTTTTGGCCCTTGTCGAGTTTTGTAGATGTAGAAAATGTAGATTTGTCTTTTATCAGTGGAAGCTAACCTAAGGTTACAAGGGGGCTAGAAACTAAGGCAAGACCAAGCAAGCCGGTCTTGAAGTTCGAACTTATATTCATTCTTTAAGTATTTTTTCAATATGTCATTTACAAAGAGATCTAACACAGTTGGGGGGATCCAGCAAAGGGCGGGGTCTGCTGGTAGCAGCACTTTATTTGGAAGCAGATTGTCTCTGGCCCACAATTTTGCACTTGGGCCGAGAGGGGCAGAGAGCTTCAGTTAACTCCACATACCTTCTTGACTAATTCCCAATTGTTTGAACTTGAGCATGTGTCTTAAGGGTTCCACCTTCACCCCAAGTGCCTACCAGAGCATTTCTTCCAACAAGAGTCATGTTCCTTAGAGACTTCCTGGCGGATACATTTTCCCCATCTCATTACGCTATCTGCGAATTTTAGCACCCCCTAGAGATTAGCTTTCTGGATATCTGACCAGCTCCTGCCCTCCAACACCCGCCCCCACTCCCAATGCAGTTTTGCTCACAATCTCCAACCTTCAGATCATTGGATTTTGGTTGATTAACTCTTTGTTAAACCCATACTCCTTTATTCATCTCCGCCTGTTAGCACATCCTCTGGTTTCATATTTTGCGGGGAAGTTCTAAGATGAGATGATAAACTGACTGAGTGTGAGGCATTGTAAAATGCAAGATCTACTGATTTCAGCCACTTTGCTTACAGTACTTACAACAAGGCTATAGATGAATGATTAAGCTCCATCACCAGTGCATGGAGAAACTCTATGGCCAACATGAGGAATAATTCACCTGTCAAACACTGATAGCAAACAGGGGGAGAAATACATCCAAATTATTCCGATCATAAAAAAAAATCAAGGGAAGGAAACAAACTTGAGAATCCAAAAAGGATAAGCATGTGGAAATTATTTTCTTTTTCCTCTGAAAAACCATAGTGTTGTTTTTGCCCTTTTAAAGAGTACAAGCCAAAGGCCCCTTACTAAGACCTCTGCCTGACATTGCCATTAGAGAAATGGATTATAAAAGAGCAGAAAACGCCAGCCCTGGAGGTTCTGTGAAAATACTGGTCATGGGGAATAGGAATTGGAAAGCAAAGACTGTTCGTGCCGAATTTATCTTCTCCGGTGCAAAGGCTTTTTGCCTCCTCTCCCCCTCAAGCCCATGGGTAGAAGCAATGAAATTCACTGACATAACTGGGCCAGTTGCTTTTTATTTCAAGTATGCTGTGAGGAATACTTGAAAGCAATCATCTGTGCTCAGTAATTGGCTGATAAAGCTCAATATCCTCAGCAATTACAGTCACTGTTCATTCAGGAAACCCTCCATACATCATTTGAAAGCAGGGCAAAATTGTAAATTATTCTAATACCAACCTGTGTAACACTAGTAGAACATACTGTTATAGTGTGGGGAACAGATTTAGACGCCAAATGGAAATTCTCGTCAGAGAAAATACAGGTCACTGCAGTTTCAAGGGGAACTGAGAAGGACAGGGGCCTATGGAGGAGGGACAGATGTGGTGAACCTGGGCTATTCCCAAAGCCAATCTGCCGACAGGACAGGTCACCCAAGAAGGAGATTTCGAGGGCCATGATGATATTTACAAAAAGAACAAACCACAGCAGATACCCTACCTGAGATTAAGACTCCAAAACCAGTGGGCTGAATATGCCTGTAAAGAACAGGACTGAGGAGAGACAGAGAATTGCTAGAGAGTGACCCCAACAAAAGAGTGAGTGATTAGGTGTCTCCTAAGAAGGGGCAGCTGAGTGTGTGGGTGCGAAGCACGAGAATGAGAAGCACTTAATCTCTCACGTACACATATAGTGCAGAATATTTAGAGCTGCGTCACAGCAAGTTAAACTCTGATTTTTCACTTTATAAGTCAGGTGCCTAAGGCATGAGAAGCTAAGTGACTGGTCCAAGGTAATACCACCAGCAACTGGCAGAGCTGAAATGAAAACTCTTGACCTGAAATCCAGTCATCTTTTCAATACAATATGTGGCCTTCCTTCTCCTTGTTTTCCCTCTGTGCTAGTTCAGATGATTATTTGGTAAATA
>CM052901.1:103061114-103077547 GCA_028534135.1 Potos flavus | reverse complement strand
GACTGAGCCTGTGTGGGGGAGATCCAGGGGTGACTGAACCCTCAGGGGGGGGCCCGGGGGTGACTGAGCTCACGAGGGGGGGCCTGGGGGTGAGTGAGCCCGCAGGGGTGGGGCCGGGGGTGAGTGAGCCCGCAGAGGGGGGGGCCGGGGGTGAGTGAGCCCGCTGAGGGGGGAACCCGGGGGTGACTGAGCTTGCAGCGGCGGGGGGGGCGGAGGTGAGTGAGCCTGTGGGGGGGCGGTCAGGGGGTGACTGAGCTCGTGGCTGGGGGGGGGCCGGGGTGAGTGAGCCCACGGGGGGGGAGGGGTGGCCGAGGGTGAGCCCGTAGTGGGGGGGCTGGGGGTGAGTGAGCGCTCTGGGGGGAGGCGGGGGTGAGCCTGCAGCGGGGGGGAGGGGGGCTGGAGGTGAGCCTACGGCCCCTTGGGCTCCGAAGTCCTGTGGCCTCAGGGCTGGTGAGCGTCTGCGTAAATGCCGGGTGGGGGGCCTGGCGCTTCTACCAGAGCTGTGTCCCCAGGGTGAGTTGCTAGGGACCCCTCTTTGCTGCTCCCAGGCACGGATCTTGCCTCTCAGGCTGCCCTTAGAGGCCCCCTCGTCCCTTGATCTGCTGCGTCCCCCTCCATGGGGGCGTGATGTGTCCTCTTTTGAATGTTATTCGTACCTGTCGCAGAGTCAAGCTAATTTTTTTAAAAGTGCTTAATGTGGGATAAACACGTGTTTCAAGTGTGTGGTTGAACTCACGGGGACACCGGGAGACCATCACCACAGTCAGGATGATGACCGCGGCTGCCATCCCCCAAAATCCCGAAACCCTTGGTAATTCTGCCTCCCCCATTGCGCCCCCCCCCCCACCCCATCAGTCCTGTCCCGCAATGTGACAGGGTGTGCATTTCCTAGATTTTTATACACGTGGCTTTCTGCACGACGCCTTCTCTCTTTACCTTCTTTTTCGGTCGAGATTCTTTCCCTCGGCGTAATTAGGTATTTTCGCGTTCAGCCGTGTTGGGATGTGTCAGCAGTTTGTTCCTGGTGTTACGGAGTGGCTGTCCACCTGGGGATCGACCCCGGTTAGTCCGTTTACCGGGGATGGGACATTTGGGTTGTTTGTTGGGTGGGGTATGCCTGATAAAGGGGCCAGGAACATTCACACACAAGGGTTCGTGCGGAAATATGCCTTTGTTGCTCCTCAGGTCGACGCAGTGGCTGGTAGACGTAGATTTAACGTTTTATGAAGCCGCCAAGCTGCTTTCCCCAGTGGTCCACAGGAATGTGGGACGGTAGGAGAGTGCCCACCATTCCACGTGCCCCCCGCAGCAGTCAGCATCTTGGATGTTAGCTGATCTCATGCTGGTGCTTTCCGTCTGCATCTCCCTAGGGCCAGTGACCTGAGCACCTTCCCGTGGGCGGACCGCCCCATCTGTGCATATTTTCTGGGGAGGAGTCTCTTGGAATCTTTTGAGGGTCATTTTTATTGACTTGTTTGTTTTCTTATTGAGTTTCAAGAGTTCTTTATAAAATATTGGTTAAGGGTCCTTTATTAGATTATGTACTTTGCAAGTATTTTCTACCAGACACCAGTTTGTCTTTTCATTCTGGTTTTCTTAAAAAGATTTCGTTTATTTATCTGAGACAGAGAGGGAGCGCGAGAACAAGCAGGGGGACCGGTAGAGGGAGAGAGAGAAGCAGACTCCACTGAGCAGAGAGCCCGACGT
Source organism: Potos flavus (assembly GCA_028534135.1). Lineage (NCBI taxonomy): Eukaryota > Metazoa > Chordata > Mammalia > Carnivora > Procyonidae > Potos > Potos flavus. The sequence continues at coordinate 103,075,840 of CM052901.1, read as the reverse complement.
GGGGCTCGATCTCAGGACCCTGGGATCATGACCGGAGCCAAAGGTAGCAGCTTCACCAAATGAGACCCCAGAAGCCCCTTCATTCTGTTACTAGTGTCTTTTACAAGAGCAAAAGGTTTGAGTTTTGGTAGAGCCCAATTTATCAATTATTTCTTTTGTGGATTACATTTCTAGTGATGGACCTAAGAATTTTAACCCTAGATCACAATATTTTGCTTCTCTTTTTTCTTGTAAAAGTGCTATGGTTTTACGTCTTACTTTTAAAGATTTTATTTATTTATTTGACACAGAGAGAGGGATCACAAGCAGGCAGAGAGAGAGGGAGAAGCAGGCTCCCTGCTGAGCAGAGAGCCTGATGTGGGGCTCGATCCCAGGACCCTGAGATCATGACCTGAGCCGAAGGCAGAGGCTTTAACCCACTGAGCCACCCAGGCGACCCTTACATCTTACTTTTAGGTCCATGACCCATTTTGAGCTAATTTTTCTGTAAGCTGAAAGATGTGGGTCAGAGTTCATTGTTTTGCATATGGATGTCCCATTGTTCAGTGCCATTTTTAAGTAGGTTATCCTTTATCCACCAAGTTCGTTTTGCAATTTTATTTATATAATTTTTTGTATTATATTACATATTATATATATAATATTTTATGTTATATTGTAAAATATTATTTTATATCTTAAAAGGATTTTATTTATCTATTTTGACAGAAATACAGCGAGAGAGGGAACATAAGCAGGGGGAGAGGGAGAAGGAGAAGCAGGTCTTCCGCCGAGCAGGGAGCCCGACGCGGGGCTCCGTCCCAGGACCCCGGGTTCATGACCTGAGCCGAAGGCAGACACTAACAAAACTGAGTCACCCAGGTGCCCCTGTTTCGCAGTTTTATAAAAATCCAGTTGACCATGTTTATGTGGTTCTACTTCTGGACTCGGTCCTCTTCCACTGATCTATGGGACTGTCCTTTGGCCAGTACGACACAGTTTTCATTACTATAACTTTATACTCAGACGTGACATTAAATACTGTGAATCCTCCAACTTTGCTGCTTTCGAAAATGGTTTTGACTGTCCTCGTTCATTTTCTTTCCGTATAAATTTTAGAATCAGCTTGCTAATATCTAGAAAAACTCATGCTGAGATGTTCATTGGGATTTTGCTGACTCTGTAGATAACATTGGGTTGTGTTCACATTTTAATACTCGGACGTCTTGCATTCCATGAACATGGGATGCTTTTCCATTTATCTATATCTTCTTTAATTTCTTCTAGCAGTGTTTTGTGCTTTTCGTCATCCGTGTCTTTCACTGTCTTGGTTAAGTCAGTCCCTACGTATTTTATTCTATTTGATGCTACTGTCAGTGGAGTGGTTTTTGTAATTCCCTTTTCCGATTGTTCATTATGGGTGTGTAGAAATGCAGCTGACTTTTGTGTGTTGACTTTCCATCCTGCCACTTGACTGAATTCATGTATTGGTTCCCACCGTCTGTGTGTGCGTGTGTGTGTGTGTATCATGAAAGGCTATTGAATTTTGTCACTCTTTCTGAATCAGTTCAGTCGATCTCCTTAATTCTGTTGATGTGGGGCCTTACGTTGATCAGTTTTTGTGTGTTGAAGCAACCTTCCACTCCAGAAGTAAGTCCCACTTGGTTGTGGTGTATAGTCTTCTAATATGCTGCTGAGTTCTGTTAGCTGGTATTTTGTTGAAGATTTTCGCATCAGTGTTCATGAGGGATACTGGTCTGTAGTTTCCCTGTAGTCTCTCTCTCTGGCTTTGGGATCAGGGTAATGCTGGCTTCCTGGAATGAGTTGAAAGTGATCCCTCCTCTTAAGTGTTTTGAAAAGTTTGAGAAGGATTGGTATGAGTTCTCCTTAAAATGTTGGTAGAATACCTCAGTGAACCTTTCAGGTTCAGGGCTTCTGAATCAGGGTTCAGTAATCATTTTGATTACTGATTCAATCTCCTACTAGTTATATGAGTTCAGATTTTTTACTTTTGTCTGACTTACTCTTGCTAGGGTTTGTGTTTCTAGAAATTTGTCCATTTCATATAGGTTATCTCATTTGTCAGTGTGCGGTTGGTCACAGGACTCTCTTCTAACCCTATTTCTATGGAAGTTGTAGTAATGCACTCACTTTCATTTCTGATTTTCATAATATGAGTCTTCACTCTTTTGTCGGTAGTCCATCTAAGCTAAAGTTTTGTTAATTCTGTTATGTTTTGGAAGAACCAACTTTTGGTCTCATTGGTTTTCTCTATTTTCTATTATCTGTTGTGTTTATCTCAGTTCTGTTTCTTTATTAGTCCCTTACATCTGCTAGCTTTGGATTCAGTCTGTACTTTTTCTTGTTCCTCAAGGTGTAAATTTGCATTGTTGATCTGGGATCTTTCTTGGTTTTCAGGATCAGCACTTACAGCTACAAATTTCCCATTAATACTGCTTTCCTAGTGTCCCGTAAGTTTTAGTTATGTTGTGTTTTCGTTTTCATTTGTCCCTAAGTATTTTCTAATTACCCTTGTGATTTCTTCTCTGACCCACTCGGTCTTTTTTTTTTTTAAGATTTTATGTATTTACTTATTTGAGAGAGAGAGAGAGAGACAGAAGGAGCAGGGGGAGGGACAGAGAGGGAAAGGGAGAAGCAGACTCCCCAATAAGCAGAGAGCCCAACATGGGGCTTGACCCAGGACTCCGGGATCATGACCTGAGCCAAAGGCAGACACTTAACTGACTGAGCCACTTAGGCACCCCAGATCCCCTCATTCTTTAGTAGTATGTGTTTTAAAACTTCCACAGTTTTGTAAATTTTCCAGTTTTCCTTCTGTTACTGATTTCTAACTTCATGTCACTGTGGTCAGAGAAGATACTTTGTGTTATCTGTCTTTCGAAATCTGTTAAGATTTCATGTGTGGGCTCACGTGTGGTCTCTTCTGGGGAATGTTCTGAGTGCTCATGAGTGGAAGATGTGTGCTGTTCCTGGGTGGAGGGTTCAGTGTCTGTGTGTTAGATCTAGTTGGTTTGTTAAGTCCTTTTTGTCCTCACTTGTCTTTGGTCTGGTTGTTCTATCCCTTATTGATAGTGGGGTATTGAAATCCTCTACTGTTATACCATGGGCCATTTCTCCATTTCGTTCCATGAACATGGTATAGCTCACTGCTTCTGAGGGTCTTACTTGATTTTTTTTTTTCATCAGAATTTTGTGGTTTTCAATACACAGACCCTACACATATTTTGTTAGGTTGATCTCTAAGTATCTCATTTTTGAGGAGCTGTTGTGATCGGTACTGTTTTTGGTTTTGTTTTTTAAATTTCCATGTCCAGTTTTTCATTGCTTGTTTATAGAAATACGATTGATTTTGTTATACTGACCTTGTATTCTGTGGCCTTGCTTATTAATTCACTTTTGAGTTTGAGGAGATAGTTTGATACGTCCTTTGGGATTTTCTGTACAGCCAATCATCTCATTCTGAAACAGAGGTAATTTTATGCCTTCTTTCCTGATCTGATGACTTTCATTTCCTTCTCCTGTTTGTTCCACAGAGTAGGACTTCCAGTACATTGTGGGATAGAAGTAGTCAGCCTTGCCCCGTTCTTGGTCCCGTGTGAATGCAGGTATAAAACAAACATCCAGTCCTGAGTAGGGAAGGAGACCCTTGCCTAGTGCTTATTACCGCCTCGTGTGGTGCTGCTGGCCATACGGGATGATTTACACCTTCGATCTCTACTCGTCTCATTAGAATCTGAGAATTGGATTAAAATCTAAAATGATAAAAGGCATTTTCTGTAGCATCGTAGGATAGGAAAGAGGGAGCAGTGTAGATATTTTGAGGTGAAGTAAAGAATAAACCAGTTCATGCTCCATTCTTCAGACTTTCTCATTTGAAATCGTTACAGACTTGCAAAAGAGTTTGCAAAAACAGTACACAGAGTGAGTGTTTTCCTTTCACGCTGACGCCTCACATTAGTATCACACTGTGTGCGTCGTTTTTCACTGTCTCTGTGTGTACGTATACATTTGCAATTCTGTCTTCCTGAAGACGCATGAGAGCGCGTTCCTGAGGCAAGGGCTTATATGGCACACGTGTCAATGTGGGGGTCCTCCAGGTGGGACCCGGTGTATGTTGCCGTGGGGTTATCGGTGGCAGTGAGCCAGCCTCGCCTAGCCCCAGTGCCCTCAGATGTTCTTGGTTATGAAGACCGAGTCCTAGAGGCCCACGGTGCAGGGGAGCAGTGGTGCAGGGGTGCGGTGCTCTGCGTGTGCACTTGTCCTGCAGACCCTCCATGCCCCAGGATGGCCCTCGAGGACTCACACTGTCAGCGAGCCCTGGGTGGGTTGCACTTGAGTGGGCGGGGGAGCCTTGGGTGTGGGCAGCCGTGGCCCTGGTTCTCTCACGGCGTCCATTGGTGGTCCTCAGGCAGTAGCTGCCGCCCACTAGGGAAGGGCACGGTGTTCCTGGGCCGAGTGCCCATGAGTGACCTTCAAGTTCCACTGTCGGCGTATGTGGCCACCGGGTTTCACTGTCTCTGTGACTCCAGGTTCTGCCATCTTTGCACATGACCCCAGGTTCTTCTGTGACCCCTTGTTCTGCTGTGTGCACCTTTGACCCCTTGTTCTGCTGTGTGCACCTTTGACCCCTGGTTCTGGGCTATTCTCTTTATGTCCCTCGAGGCTGTGGTGGTCTCAGCCCTGCTTCTGCTGGGCCCCTGGGCCCCACCCGCCCCTAAGGACAGGGAGGGCTGGCTCACCTGTCCCATGGGACTGACTTCCCCCAACTTTGCTGGTCACCGGCCTGAGCTCCCCATCTCCGTCCTGGGCTCTGATCGGGGGGTGATGGGTACCCCATAGCCCTAGAGACAGCCCTCAGGATTGGCTTCACAATGGCTTGCTGTCCCCTGGACACTGGTGGTTCGTGGCCGTGGCTGTGGCACGTGGACTGGGTGTGTCAGGGTGGGGTGGGGACATGGGCAGGGACATGGATGGGGACGTGGGCGCAGGGGAGGCTGGCGTATGAGCACTCTGCTGAGGACCTGGTGAGAATCGGAAGCTCTGGCCGAGGTCTGTTTCCTGCAACAGCAGTGGGTGACGCGGGGTGGCTGTCCTCCTCGCCTGGGGCCCCTGGTGGTAATGGGCAGTTGGAGCAGCTGCTTGCTGGCCGTGCTGCCTACGTCCTGCGCTGCAGGGATCCCGTCATTCAGCGGGCCTCCAGGTGTCAGCGTGTCCTGGCTCTTCACATCCCACTTTCTCATTGTAGGTGCAGGAAGGACCTTCGGGGGGCCGGGATGCCAGTGGGAGTGGAGCCCGACGGCGAGGGCGGCGGCCATGCAGGAGGCTCAGGAATCAGGCTGGCCAGTTCATCTCCGTGGTGACCGTCTTTGAGGTGATGGCCAGGAGGAGGCGCTCCATACTGGTACTGACCACTGCTGGGAGGGCTGCGCGGGCTGGGGGGCTGTGACGTGCTTCTCCGCATCAGGCCGGGCGCTGGCCGGCTCGCACACGGATTCTGGAGGCCTTCCTCCCTGCACGGCCTGCCCGTCGAAACACAAGTCCACCGGGGCCCCACGGGACCACCAGGGCACTTCCCCTCCCTGTCCTGGGACACCGCGTCCCCTCCCTGTCCTGGGATACCGTGTCCCCTCCCTGTCCTGAGACACCGCGTCCCCTCCTCTGTCCTGAGACACCACGTCCCCTCCCCGTCCTGAGACACTGCGTCCCCTCCCCCATCCTGAGACACGGCGTCCCCTTCTCTGTCCTGAGACACAGCATCCCCTCCCCGTCTTGAGACAACAGGTCCCCCCCTATGTCTTCAGACATGGTGTCCCCTCCCCTGTCGCTGAGGGCTTCCACCCCTCTCCATCCACAGACATGGCGTCCCCTTCCTTGTCCTCAGGCTCAGTGTCCCCTCCCTGCTCCATGGCATTGAGGCCATTGGCCTGGGGTGTGGGGTCTGTCCCACCGCCCTCCCTTCTAGGTGGGAAGCCCACCTCCTCGCCCAGGGTCTCAGGTGAGCAGGGAGGGCTTCTGGCTGGTGCAGGGGAGGCGGTGTGGAGCCCGGACCTGTTGGATACGAAAGCCGTGAGGACGTGGTGGGGGGAGGAGCATGGGCGGGGAGTGCCGTGGGGTGTGTCCTGAATGGCCCAAGTTCCCGTGTGGACATGATGGGGGAGGGGCACAGTCGGGATGTGCCGTGGGGGGGTCCGTCCTCAACGGCCCACGTTCCCGGGAGGACGGGGTGGGGGAGGGGCACGGCCGGGGAGTGCTGTGGAGAGGGGGTCTGTCCTGAATGGCCCGCGTACCCGTGCAGCTGCGTTGTTCTGACAGTGTGAACGCCCAGGACCACGTCCTTGCCCTCCCCCGGGACATCAGGCTTCCAGAGCAGGGTGCGGCCCCCTTACGGCCTCCTCTGGTTTTAGGCGCAGGGAGCGCCCTCGGGGGGCCAGGATGCCAGTGGGCCCAGCACCCGCCGGCGAGGACGTCCTCCACGGAAGCACCGCCGGAGGAAAGTGGCCATCACCACCGACGTGACCCTCTTTGAAATGGTTGCCCTGGGGAAGAACTCAGTGCAGGTGCTGCCTGTGGCAGGGGGCTGGTAGGGGGGCTGGCATGAGGGACGGCAGACCCGGGGCCGCCTGACGTGAGTGGCTTCTCTACGCCATGTGGAGGCCAGATGTCCCTGCAGAGTCACAGCCGCACCCACGCAGCCTCGTGTTCCCGGACTGCAGAACTCTCACGTATGCCTGTCACATGTGCTCACCACTGCCCGTCACACGTGTGGTCACACACGTGCACACATATGAGTGCTTTGCCGGTGCCTGTCACGTGTGATCACACACGCGTGCACATACATGAGTGCTTGCCGGTGCCCATCCCATGTGATCACACATGTACACATACATGTGCTCACCGGTGCCCGTCACATGCGTCATCACAGACACATGTACACATACATGAGTGCTCACGGTACCTGTCGCGTGTGATCACACGTGTACACATACACGAGTGCTCACCAGTGCCCGTCACATGCGTCATCACAGACATATGTACACATACATGAGTGCTTGCTGGTGCCTGTCACATATGTGATCACACATGTGTACACACACTTGAGTGCTCACCGGTGCCCATCACATGTGTGATCACACACGTCTACATATACATGAGTGCTCACCACTGCCCCCCATGCATCTCATCACACAGTTACACATGTGTTCACTGCTTCCCATCACATGCATGTCATCACACACACACACCATGTACTTACCACCACCTGTTACACGTACCTGATCACACACATGTACATACACAAGTGCTCACTAATGCCTATCACACGCAGCTCATCACACACGCACACTCACACATGTTAACCGCTGCCCATCACACACACCTGATCACACACAAATGTACACACATAGGAGTGCTCATCGCTGCCCCTCACACTCACCTCATCACACACAAGTGCTCGCCACTGGGTCGGATGCCTGATCACACATGTGTGCTCCCGTCTGGCCGGTCCCACGCACCTCATCACACACAAGTCTCACTGCTGGGTTGGATGCCTGATCACACATGTGTGCTCCCGTCTGGCCGGTCCCGCGTGCTCACCCTGGCTGTTGCCCCTGCAGACGGCTGTCGAGGAGTGGGTGCAGTCCTACAAGGAGGACAGGGAGCTGGCCTTGCTGGACCTCATCAGCTTCTTCGTCCAGTGCTGTGGCTGTGAAGGTGAGCCGGGCTCCTGGACACTCGTGGCTGTCTCCACACGGGGGCCTGCTGGGCCTGACGGTCCTGCCCACGCATGGCTGTAAGAGACTGGGCGGGCCGGGGCTTTTCCAGAGGCTGGTTTAGGTCGGAGACTTGCTTCTTCTGTGAGCAGTGTTCTCTCAGAGCGAAGGGTGACTGTGTCCCCAAGGAAAGATCCGTCCACGTCCTGACCCCAGGACCTCAGGATGTGACCTCGTAGAGAAGAAGGATCTTTGTAGATGCGAGAAGTAAGACAGTCCTTCGGGTGGCCCTCCTCCCGCGAGACTTTGTCCCCCTAAGAGGAGGGACACGGGTGTCTGGCTGGCCCAGTCTGTTAAGCGTCTGACTCTTGTTTCCAGCTCAGGTCATGATCTCAGGGTCCTGGGATCAAGCCCCGAGTCAGGCTCCGCGCTCAGCGGGGAGTCTGGTTGAGATTCTCTCTTCCTCTCCTTCTGCCCCTCCTGCTCGTGCTTACTCTCTCTCTAAAATAAATAAATAAAATATTAAAAAAAAAAAAAAAGACACAGACAGAGGAGAAGCCACGTGAGGACAGAGGCAGAGATGGGATGGACGCGGCCACTAGCCCAGGGACACTTGGAGCCCCAGAGGCTGGAGGAGGCAGGAAGGACCCTCCCCTGGAGCCTCAGCTCTTTCCAAGTTGGGGGTGGGTGTGGGTGGGCTTTGGTGGAGAACCACACTGTGGTCCGTGGCAGTTCTATGTCCCCTGCCTGGCGCCCATGGAGCGGCTTGACGCTCCACCAGCTGTCTGCAAGGGGGCTGAGACACACAGAGCGTGAGAATTATTGGGTCTTACCCAGCGGGGAAGCGCCGACCCCTGCTGCCACAGGGGTGGTCTTGGGACCCACGGTGCTCGGGGAGAGATGCGTCCATCCCGGGTCACACAGGGTGTGACCCCACGTGCACGAAATGTGCAGAATGGTATGTCTGCAGACGGACGGCGTCTCTGTGGTTCCTGGGGCCACGGAAACGAGAGGGGACCACCAGCGTATGGCGGTGGGGGCTGTGACGATGGGCGACTGCGGCGAGGGTATGCAGCGCGGAGGCCCATACTGGGAGGGAATCCATTGTATGGTGTGTGCTACCTTCTCCGTCGGTCGTCGGCACCAGCAAACCACCAGGGCCTCCCCGTCGCTCCGGAACCTGATGCAGGAGGCATGGGGGCACGACCTGCCCTGAGGGTGCCTCACGGAAGCTCCCCGGCGAGGGACACGCAGGGGACACAGCGCACGCAGACCCCAGCCTGTGAAGCTGCATTTGGTGGCCTCGCCGTCCTCTCTCAGGGACAAGGTATCGTCCCCTGGGACAAGGAGGGTCGACTTGAACCGCGTTTCCTTCTTTCCCTTGCAGGGATGGTGACGGCTGAGTTGTATCAGACCAATGAAGGCAAGGACGTGGTGCACAAAATGACCGAGAAGTTTGACCAGGTGGGGCGGGCTCCGCGCACTCCGTGAGCCGGGGGCCTGAGGTCGCCGCCCTGGACCCCCGCCCCGCCCCCGGCCCCGGGCACGTGGGTTTACGGTCAGGCCTGGGGGTGGAGGGAGCTGAGGCATCCCCATTTCCCGGCTAGAAGCCGTCCTCTGCTTCCCTGGGAGAAGCAGGCCCTCTGGGGCTTTGTGGGCAAGAGCATGTTGCTTTATAAAGAAAAACGTGAACCTGAATTACAGGTGGGAGATTCTGTCCTATACGGGAAAACACGGCTCTAAGATGGTACTCAGGAGCCCGTCGTAAAGGGAGGAAACAGAGCAAGGCCCAGAGCAGGTGCCCAAACGCGCCCTGTGCCCATCCTGAGCTCCTCCCCACGGAGGGAGGAGTGTGCCCTGAACTTGGTGCTCACAGTGTTCCGGCGCTCGGGCTCCGGCGCTCGGGCTCCAGTGCACACGGGCGCCCGTGAGTGCCAGCCACACTCTGCCTGGCTGCCGGCTCTGGGCCCGGGAGACCCCCGTGCTCAGCACGGCATCTGTGAGGCTCTTTCGTGCCAGGCACATACGGTTTAAGGAATAATTTGTACACACGTGATTACTGTCAAGTAAACGTCCATGTCACGGCTGTGGAATGTTCCATCGCACGTGTGTGTGTGGTTCACGTCCCCATTCTGCTTCTGACGGCATTCGGGTTGGTTTCGGGCTTGGTCTCTGTGGCTGTGGACGTGCGTGTCTGTGGGTCCTGCTGCACGTGGTCCCGTGTTTGTGTGTAACGAAGGGTCAGAGCATGTGCATGTTTTGCTTTGTGGTGTGACGCCGGCTTATTCTCACGGCCTCTCCACGTGTATGTGAGGCTGCGTGGGTCCACACCCCCATCCGTGTTTGATGCCGTGTGGTGTTTGCCAGTCTCGTCCTTGTAGGCATGGTTCAGGTCCTCAGACTGCTAGTGAGCTCACACCTCGTCGCATTTAAGATGATTTCCTGTTGTTTAAGTCATTGTTTTCATGGCAGTAAAGTACGCCCAGCATACAATTTGCCATCTTAACCGTTTCAAGTGAGTAGCTCAGTGGCATCGAATGCATCCGCACTGTTGTGCGATCATCCCCATCGTCCGTCTCCAGAACTTTCCATCTTCCCAACTTGAAGCTCTGTCCTCATCCAACACTATCTCCCCAGCCCCAGCCCCTGGCCCCACCATCTACTCTCTGTCTCTGTGGGTGGGAGTCCGCTAGGGACCCCGTGTACGTGGAATCAGGCAGGAGTTGTCCTGTGTGTCTGGCTCATGTCACTCAGCTCCGTGTCCTCGAGGTGCATCCACGTCACAGCAGGTGCAGAACGTCCTTCCTCCTCAAGGCGGCGTCATAGTCTACTGTGTGCATGGACCATACTTTGCTGAGGGACTCATCCTTTCAGTGAACAGACAGAATATCTACAAAATTCCTCACAGCTTAAAATACTTAGAAAGTGTCTTCAGAAAGTCCTGGGAATCAAGTCTGTGAACATTAACTTTTTTCTCTAAATTTTTACTTGGAACAATGTCAAACCTAAAAAAGGGGGAAGAATACATACACATCACTGCATTCAGCAACTAATGCTCTCCCATCTTCATCATATCCCCATGCATGTGCGTGTGCCTCTGTGCCGGGCATGCACACGTGTGTACACAGTACATGTGAGTGAACGAATGCACGTGTGTGCCATCTTGACCTTATCCCACACGCATGCACGTGTGCCTCTGTGCCGGGCATGCACACGCGTGTACATGGTACGCATGAGTGAGCAAATGCACGTGTGTGTGCCGTGTTGACCTTATCACACACATGCACGTGTGCCTCTGCCATGCATGCATACATACGTACACGGTATGTGTGAGTGAGCGAATGCACGTGTGTGTGCTTTCTTGACCTTATCCCACACACGTGTACGTGTGCCTCTGTGCTGCGCGTGCACACATGCATACATGGTACATGTTAGCAAATGCACATGTGTGTGTGCCGTCCTGACCTTAGCCATGAGTGCACGTGTGCCTCTGTGCTGTGCGTGCACACACGTGTGCACTGGGCCTGTGAGCGAGTGAATGCATGTGTATGCCGTCTTTATCCCTGATGCACGTGTGCCTCTGTGCCATGCATGCACGCATGTGTAGATGGTACACATGAGGGAGCAAATACACATGCGTGTTTGCTGTCTTTAGCTTATACCCCGTGTGTGCACATGTGCCTTTGTGCCATGCATGCATACATGTGTGCACAGTGCACATGAGCTAGCGAATGCATGTATGTGTGCCATCTTTCTCTTATCCCCCATGCATGCACGTGTGCCTCTGCTGTGCATGCACACGTGTACATGGTATGTGTGAGTGAGCTGATGCACATGTGTGTGTGCCGTATTGACCTTATCCCACATGCACGCACGTGTGCCTCTGCTGTGCATGCATATACATGTGCACTGGGCACGTGAGTGAGCAAATGCATGCACGTGTGCCGTCTTCAGCTTATCCCACATGCGTGCACGTGTGCCTCTGCTACGCATGCATATGTGTGTACATGGTGCGCATGAGCGAGCAAATGCATGTACATGTGTGCCGTCTTCAGCTTGTCCCCAATGCACACGTCTGCCTCTGCTGTGCATGCACACGTGTTTGCACAGTGCATGTGAGCGAGCGAATGCACGTGCATGGGCCGTCTTCACATATTCTCTTGTGTGTGTGCCTCTGTACTGTGCATGCACACGCTTGTGCACTGTGCACATGAGCAAGTGAATGCACGTGTGCACTGTGCACATGCGAGTGTATGTGTGCAGGTGCATGCATGTGCCCACGTGTGTTTGTCCTTGTGTTTGTTCACCAGAATCAGTTGCAAGGGGGCTGCAGACTGAACTGGGCCCTGGCTGTGTTCGCATGCGTGGCCGTGAGCGCCCCATGTGACTGCGGTCCTGTCTTCTCTGTCGGGCGCTCCAGCTTGCTGGAGGACAGCATCCACATGAAGGGTCTGCACACATTACCATGCCTGTCTCAGGAATGTCCTTCATGTTTTGTTTCTGTTCCATTCAGGGTCCAGCTAAGGACCCCACGTGACATGTAGCTGTCCGTCCCAGGCTCCTGTGAAGCCCGCAGGTTCGGCACTTGGGAGAGCCCAGGCCCGTAGTTGAGGAGGACATCCCTAATTGGCTCCCAGCCTCCGTATCCGTGAACTTAGCTCCTTCCTTGGGATCACTCAGTGTGGCCCTGACTACATTGGGCCTCTTTCCTCGGAGAACTCCCCATGCCAGATCGGGGTCCCGTTCAGTCTCCCCCTACCTCAGGAGCAGCAGTGGGGGCTTTGCCAACCCCCAGCCTGTGTCCCTCATGGGAGACCCTGCGCTTCCCAAAGAGTAGGCCCCTGGACACCTTGTAGGGACGTGCCACAGCGCGCAGGGCCCACCGCGGGCGGGGTGACACGCACGGCCATGGCACTGGCCGTATGGAGACGTGGCCGGGGAGCGTGAGAGGCTCCAACGCTCCCGGGTCCTCTGTGCAGAGTGGCGTCTGTGCGCCACAGCGTCTCCGCATCCTGGCCTCCAGAGGTGACACAGTGCGTGCTCTGAGTGTCAGCCGAGTCACAAAGTGGCTCAGCACCGCAGATAGTCCGTCCGCACCCCTGCGAGGACACTGACATACAGGTGGACATGTCCTGCTGTTGTAGAGATAGGCTGTGCATGCTGTCTGCTGTTCGGAGCTTCCCCCCCCGCCCCCCCCGCCACGGGCCTCTGGGACCCGCTGGGGGGAGGCAGACCAGCCCCTGGAGCCCCCGTGCCGCACAGCCCGTCCTGCTGGGACCCGGTGGGGTGAGGCGGACCGGCCCCGGGGCCCCGTGCTGCACAGCCGTCCTGCTGGGACCCACTGGGGTGAGGCGGACTGGCCCCGGGGCCCCGTGCCGCACGGGCTGTCCTGGGACCCGCTGCAGGTCCAGGGCCGGGGGACTTCACCGCACGTCTCGTCTGTCCCTGCAGGAGACCGGGCTGTATTACAAGAAGTTTCTGGCTTACCCCTGGATCCTGACCATCATGTGGCCCGAGAAACTGGTAACACATTCCAGAGCTTACGAATGGGGTGGTTCTATGTGGTTTCCCAGCCCGCCTGAGGCCAACGGAGCCCCGGGGTAGTTCCTGTGCCATTCCCAGCACGGGGTGGGCGCCCCGATCACCGACGAGGGACTGCGGGCATGCGCCCAGCTCCCACAAGAGCCCGCACTGAGCTGGCCCCGTGGACAGGGTCCTGCCGGCACGGTGCAGGCAGACCTCACTGTGTCCGGACTGTGGCGAGGGGGGCTCGACTGGACCTGAGCCCGTCCTGTCCACACTGAGTGCGGTCCAGCTTCCCAGTCCTGTCCACCACACTCAGTCCACACTGAGTGCACTGAGGTCCGTGCACCGGGACTGCGGTCCCACAGCCTGCTGCTTCAAATGAGAACACCAGACTGTACCACGGGACCAATAGACCTGACCTGTCCTGCAGAAGGGAGTTCATCCAGTGAGTTCTGTCTACACTGGAACATTTAGACTGGAGCGAGTTCTGTCTACACTGGCACGTTTAGACCTGACAGTGTTCCTTCTACTGTGTCATGGAAACTGAGTCTTCTGTCTACACTGGCACATTTAGGCCTGATCGTGTTTTGTCTGCACTGTGTCATGAAGTCCTGATGTGTTCTGTCTACACTGGCACATTTAGACTTGTTCATGTTCTGTCTACACTGGGACATTTAGACCAGAATGAGTTCTGTCTACACTGGTACGTTTAGACGTGACAGTGTTCCTTCTATTCTGTGTCATGGAAATTGACTCTTTTGTCTACACTGGCACATTTAGACCTGATTGTGCTTTGTCTACACTGCATCATGGGGACCTGACATGCTCTGTCTACACTGTGTCATGGAGACCTGACTATTCCATCTACACAGGCACATTTAGACCGGATCATCTTTTGACTACACTGTGTCATGGGGATTTGACATGCACTGTCTATAATGTATCATGGAGACCTATATTCTGTCTACACTGACACATATACACCTGCTCATGTTCTGTCTACACTGTGTCACGGAGACCTGACTATGTTCCGTCTACACTGGCATATTTAGACTGAATCCTGTTCTATCTACACTGTGTCATGGAGACCTGACTGTTCCATTTACACTGGCACATTTAGGCCAGATCCTGTTCTGTCTACACTGTGTCATGGAGACCTGTGTTCTGTCTACACTGGCACATTTCAACCGAATCATGTTCTGTCTACACTGTGTCATGGAGACTTGACTGTCGTCTGTTTACACTGGCACATTTAAACTGAATCATGTTCTGTCTACACTGTGTCATGGAGACCTGACGGTGTTCTGTCTATACTGGCACATTAGATCTGATTGTGTTCTGTCTACACTGGTGCATTTAGACCGGATCATGTTCTGTCTACACTGTGTCGTGGAGACCTGACTGTGTTCCATCTATACTGGCACATTAGACCTGATCGTGTTCTGTCTACACTGTGTCACTGAGACCTGACCGTGTTCCGTCTACACTTGC
>CM052901.1:103041422-103060614 GCA_028534135.1 Potos flavus | reverse complement strand
CACCCCTACCTCCTCAAGATGGAGCTCCTACGCACCCCTACCTCCTCACGGAGCCCCTGCGCACCCCTACCTCCTCAAGATGGAGGTCCCACGCACCCCTCCCTCCTCACAGAGCCCCTGCACACCCCTCCCTCCTCACGGAGCCCCCGAGCACCTCTACCTCCTCAAGATGGAGCTCCTACGCACCCCTCCCTCCTCACAGAGCCCCTGCGCACCCCTACCTCCTCACGGAGCCCCTGCGCACCCCTCCCTCCTCACGGAGCCCCTGCGCACCCCTCCCTCCTCACGGAGCCCCTGCGCACCTCTACCTCCTTACGGACCCCCTACGCACCCCTACCTCCTCAAGATGGAGCTCCAACGCACCCCTACCTCCTCACGGAGCCCCTGCACACCCCTCCCTCCTCACGGAGCCCCTGCGCACCCCTCCCTCCTCACGGAGCCCCTGCGCACCCCACCTCTTCACGACGGAGCCCCTGTGCACCCCTACCTTCTCGTGGACCCCAATGCACCCCTACCTCTTCATGGACACCGTTCCCTCTTCACGGAGCCCCTGGGCACCCCTACCTCTAGCAAAACATCTATCTTAAAAAACGTGCATACAGATTGTGTATAAAGACCTCTTACAACTCAATAATAAAAAGACAACACAATTTTTAAAACGGGAAAAGATTTGAACACAGGCATCACGATGGCCAAAGAACCGGTGAAAAAAAACAACAACACTTTATTCGTCCAGAATGCCCTTAATATTTTAAAAACGTCAGATTTTACGACCAAAATTGTATTTCCTGATGCTTGTAGGATCAGTATCACCATCACCAGAAGCATCAGCAGTGCTCTGTGGGACGTCCACGAGGGTTAACAAGAAGCTCCTTTCTCAGCCCAAGAGCTTAAAATGCTCGGAAACCTAGTGGCCGACTAGGCGTTACTGGTGCTATTACGCTCAAAGTACACATCAAATTGTGTTCCTCTCAGACGTGCTTCAAGGGTCCATCCACGTGGTGGAAGGTTACTGGGATCCTGAGCACTGCAGGGAAGGAGTAGGAAGGGGGCCCCACGAGAGCCCT
Source organism: Potos flavus (assembly GCA_028534135.1). Lineage (NCBI taxonomy): Eukaryota > Metazoa > Chordata > Mammalia > Carnivora > Procyonidae > Potos > Potos flavus. Next base: position 103,059,547 of record CM052901.1, on the reverse strand, counting down.
CCACATTTGAAAGTCAGGTCCACGGCCCCACGAGACCCCTCTCTTCCCGGGCATCATCACTCGGTTGGCAGTATGTGCAGAGACAGCGCGTGCCCACTAAGTTTGATTCCCTTTGGAAGAACTTCCTTACAAGCACATTTAGGGTTTTCCCTGGTTGGGACCATCGGCGACAGGCCCCTGCCGTCCAGCACTCACCCTCCCTCACGGAGGTGGGAAGGACCACATCCCAAGGGCCTGTTGGGTGTCACGTGTTTGCGGAAAGCGGCACGCCATGCACGCGTGGAGCACATCCCTGGGCGGGTAACCTAACACGGCAAAGGGACACTGAGTGCATGAGGACTCCCTGTGCATCCTCGCCCTCTTAGTTGGGGAACTTCACGGACCAGGGGTGAAAACGGGCTGCTCGTGGCTCACGGTTAGCCCTTCCGTGTGTGGGCCCCGGAGAAAAGATGTGTCATGGGTGAAACCTCGTGCTCAGACCCGGGAGCCTCGCCGTCCGTCCCGTGCCGGTCGGTGCTTGGACGGGGTCTTGGCGAACACCGCCGACACAAGGCATGGACGGCGAGCCCAGGACTGGGCCCCTCGCGTCTGATCCCCGTGAACACACGGGAGCTTGTGGCAACTCACTTCTCTAGTTCAACGGAAACAGTCCGTAAATTCCAAACACGCAAACACATGTTACGGCCAACGTCACGTCCCAGACGAGAGCCATCGTCACTTTGTGACACCTTTTGGGGAAGAAAAAGCCTTCTGCTGTTGCTCCAAAGAGCTGCCCGTGCTAGCTGCGGAAACTGCAACCCAGAGGCGGAATCCTGGACCTCACCTGCTTCGGGCCGCAGTTCCCGCCGACCCCTGTGACCTGACCTTCCGTGCCCTGCCCCGCTCGCCCCGCTCAGGCCCCCGTAGCTCCGGACACGGGCTGGTGTGTCCCAGCGGCCGCACGCATCAGTACTGTGTGAATCTCTGTCTGGGGAGGGAGCAAACAGGCGGACGGAGAGGCAGACCATCGCAGGCAGAGTCCACACCGCACGCGGAGCCCGACCTGGGGCTGGATCTCACGGCACTGAGACCGTGACCTGAGCCGAAACCAAGCGCTGGAGGCTGAACCGACGGAGCCTCCCAGCTGCCCCACGACGGTGAGAACCGTGATCACACTCCAGCCGCGCCGTGCACACCCCCCGCAGCCGGCCGTGGAAGCGGGCACAGCGTCCTCGGGCCAGAGCGCCGCGTCCGGCCCAAGCCCACAGGCACGCGGCCACACACCGAGCCGGCTCCTCAGCCGGCCTTCCAGGGGCAGACCGCTCTGACTTGTGGGCAGGACTGGACATCTGAGGTCCAGTCTGAACCGCCCGTCCCTGTGCCCCCTGCCTTCTCCCTGCTAAATTCAGCGCATTCCAAGTCGCAGACTCCCTTCCTGCACAATTTCTCTCCCGTTTGCCAGAAACGACGTCTCCGTGCCATGAACACTCGAGGAAATTAATTCCCACGCGGGCACACCTCTGACCTCTGGGCCTGCTTTCCAGAAATATGTCCTTTTCAAGGCATCCAGTCGCCCTCCTCGAGCAGGGCTGACCTGCCCACGTCTGCCGTCCCAAGAGGGTTCACGCCAGGTCCCGGGGTCACAAAGCGCGAGAATTCACCTGCGCGTGGTGCGGGGCCTCAGCACTGAAACGTATTTACCGACAAGGAGGGCAACTCGCCGAATGAGAGCTCGGCCGTCCCGGGCAGGACACATGCCATCGTGGGGAGGGACACCGCTGTCCCTGCAGAAGGAACCCTGGCCCTTCTCCCAGACCCTGCAGCCTCGGTTCCGCGAGTGATTCCTGCAATCCTCCCCCAGCACTGAGGCTCCACGAACGTGGAGCGGGAGAGTGAGTGAGCGAGAGCTCAGGGGACGGTCCGAGGGCCCTGCAGGGGCCCACGAGCCTTCCTGTGGGGTTCCCTACAGGGTCTAGGCCAGCGGGTGTCTGGCGTGGCCGTCGGGCCTCCTTCTCGCTCGCCGTGGAGGCTTACTTTCTGGGAAAGGTCGTCAGGTCCGCTGGAACGGGCCGGAAAACCACCGGTAGTTGAGCCGAGCCGAGCGAGCTTTCCTGCGGAGAGGTGCGGCTTGCCGTCTGCCCTCAGCGCCTGGTCCGCGGCGGCTGGGAAGCTCAGATGAGCGATACTACGGTAGGGATCGCTGACGGGACGATAGGGGTCGTTGACGGGACGGGAGTCCCAGCGGAAACATGTGCCCGGTGACGACCACGTTCCCACGGCACGCTAACATTCCCGGCTTCAGGGGCGTCGCCGGGACACGGCAGGCACCGGCCGCCACACTTCCTATCACACCCGGAGCCAACGTTTCGTGACTCTGAACGCACACAGGATCACGTGGCAGGAACCAACCTCTCTTTCCAGTACACGGTCGTCGGACCGCAACTACTGTAAGCAACGTAAGGAGAAAACCAGACAAACGGGGATAAAACCTCTAGGTTCATTACTGAAGCCCCGAAGAAACTGCGGAGAGAGAGGCACCTAAAACCAGAGCTCGAAAAGACTCCAAAGAAACTCCAAAGTTCCGACCGGACGACCAGGGAGGGGCTGTCGCAGTGACAAAATGCTTCGGCACGTAGGGTTTGTTTGGGGGGACACCGCGCAAATGTGAGTGTTCACGCGGGACGCTCCCGCACCAGCGAGCCCCAGGTCAGGACGCGGCCTGAGGTAGCAAAGGGAAGGTAACTTACCACTCGCGTCCCTGCGGATCTGCGAGTCCCTCGCACAGGTGGCCCGGTCCGGGGACTTGTGGCGGCGCCCAGCGGGAGCGCGGTGGACGCCGGGGCCGGGCCGGGGGCCCCCAGGCTATCGAAGAGCGCGGGCTTGCAGGCGGGGGCTGCGGCTGCCAGCGGGGGCCCGGGCGTCCCCGCGTCCCCACCGCCCGTCTCGGTCCTCCGGGGCATCTTGATCCTCTGCAGACAGTCCCGGAGCATGGCCTGCGTGCTGGACTCGCTGAGCCAGCACAGGAAGAGCTCGTCCACCTTCATCTTGAGGACCGGCTGCAGGACTTTGCCGGGCGGCATCTCCGAGGTGGGGAACCTCCGTCCCAAGGAGCCCCTTCCTCCTGCACGTGGGCCTGACGCCAGAAACCCAAGTCTGGCCCGACTGGACGTCGGCGGAGCAGATGATGGCCGCCGGCGGGGGTCGTGGGCCCGGGGTCCGTAGGAGGCGGGGTCGCGGGCCAGGAGCCCGGGATCCTGGGGAGGCAAGGATCACGGACCTGGAGTCCAGGGTGTCTAGGAGGCGGGAGTCACCGGCCGGAGCCGGGGTCCCTAGGAGGCGGGGGTCGCCCAGGCCTGGAGCCTGGCTCGAGGGGAGGCGGGGGTCGCGCGGACCTGTAGCCTGAGGTCCTGGGGTCCCAGGGAGGCGGGGGTCGCGGGCCCAGAGCCCGGGGTCTCGGGGAGATAGGCGTCGCGCGGGCCTGGAGCCCGGGGTCCCGGGGAGGCCGGCGTCGCGCGGGCCTGGAGCCCGGGGTCCCGGGGAGGCGGGGGTCGCGGGCCCGGAGCCCTGGGTCCCTAGGAGGCGGGGGTCGCGGGCCCGGAGCCCGGGGTCCCGGGGAGGCGGGCGTCGCGCGGGCCTGGAGCCCGGGGTCCCGGGGAGGCAAGGGTCGCGGACCCGGAGCCCGGGGTCCCTGGGAGGCGGGGGTCGCGGGTCGGGGGCCCGGAGTCCCGGGGAGGCGGAGGTCTCGCGGGCCCGGATCCTGGGGTCCCGGGGAGACGGGGGTCGCGGCCGGGAGCCTGGGGTCCTGGCGTTCCGCGGGCCGGGGAGGTGGCGGGTGCGGGTCCCGGGGTCCGGGGAGGTGACTGACCCGCAGCGCGGGGTCCCGGGGCCCCCGGAGCAAGCGGCGGCCCGGCCCAGCCCGGCGAGGGGGCGGCGGGGCGGCGGGGCGCGGACGCCGGAGGTGCGCACTGCGGGCGGCGCCGGCGTCCCGGGGCTGCGCGGACTCCCGGGCCCGGCGGCGGCGCACCAGCGGCAGCACCGTTAGGCCCGCGCAGCTCTGGGCAGCTTCAAAACGGGCGCGCCGGCCGCCTTCCCAAACAAGGTCGCCTACGTCGTGCGTCACCGCGACGCCTGGCGTCATCACGGCGGCGCCGGCACGCACGCCTCCCTGGCTTTGGGCGCCGCGGCCTGGGGGAGGGACGGGGGCTTTGGTGCAACGAGAGGGGGCGATGAGGGGCTCGGTGAGGACAGGCACGGGGGTGGCGGCCGCCCCACACGAGGTCTTCCCGCTTTTTGGCCTCTTAGGGGTGCAGCGCACGCCCACGAGGCGACCTCAGGGCCGGGGAGGTGGGAGCATGCGCAGTGCGTGCCAGCCGAGAGCGCGCCGTTAGCCTGGCGCGGGGCGCGGAAGGGGGACGGGGGCGGGCATGCGCAGTGTGTGCTCAGCGGGAGCGAGCGAGCCGGAGGCCGGGCGGTGGATGGGTGATGGGCATGCGCAGTGCGTACCCAGCGGGAGCGCGCGAGCCGGAGGCCGTCCGTGGCTCGGTGGCGGGCATGCGCAGTGCGTGCCCGCGGAGCACGAGGACGAATGGGCGTGCGGCGGCGTCGGGAGCGAGCGCGAGGCTAGGCGGGCAGTTTTTGCATGAAAAGCGGAACTTCAGCTTGGAAAGGGCCGCGTTTACGTTAATTTTGTTTACCCGGCGGTCATGATGCGTTGGTCGCGTGCAGCTCGTTTACAATTGGCTCTTTAGCGTGAGAATGAACCGCGTTTATAATTGCAAAAGTAATCAGTCTATTTTGTTGGAGGTGGAATTAATGACCTATATGACCTCTGTCCCCCCTCTCCCGCCCCCCCCCCGCTAACTTATTTTCGTTTATACTTTGAACGGGATCTTTAAATCATGCACAGTGCACACATGCACTCTTTGTGCCTTGTATTTTGGGGTTCAATTTTGTTTTTTGGGTTTTTTTTCGTTTTTTGGTGGGGGCGTTCTTTTGGGTCTTTTTTTTTTTTTTTTTAAGACGTTTTTTTCTCCCTCACATGATTTTGTAAAAAAGTTTTCGCTTGGGTTTGCCCCCTTTGAGCGGGTAACTTGGAGACTTTCGGAGCTGGGTTCTCCTCCACGGTAGAAGTCCAGCCAGACTCCCCCGGCGTCTGGTTTATTTTGCATGCATCCCGATGACAGCTCAGTTTGTGTTTCACGACTGCAGCTCAAGGTCCGTGTGCGCTCGCTGGAGACAGCCCCGTAAGAGGAATCCTGTGGAGTTGTTTCTGTTCATTGGGAAGCCAGTGCTCGTGTGGGATGCCGTCGTTTCTGGAGAGAAGGAAATATTCATACGGCTCGCCCTTTGGGTTTATCGCATACAGGCATCTTGTCAAGGAACAGACGTGCCTTTCACCCCGGGTCTTGAACCCAGCGGCCACGCACTGCTCCCTTCATCGCTGTGGTTTTGCAGAGGAAAGGGGGTTTTTTGAGCTCCTGCACAAGACGGCTTTATCCGTCGCGGGGCCCAGTGGGGAGGCCCAAGGTAGTGTTGTGCAGCTGCCAAGCGGACAGAAAGAAGGTCCAGGGCAGGAACACTGCACCTTCAGTGTGTGCTGGCCTGGCGGAGATCCTACGAGGATAAAGAGGTGCTGTGGGACCCCGAGGCGCCCCGGAGCCAGCCCTGTGCCCGGCTCTCCTGTCTTTGGCCAATGACACGAAGGCTGCTTCCCAGGGTTTGCCTGACTTCCAGTGGGGTGGGTGGCAGGAGGACTGTCCCCCCAGGACAGAAGATGGGGTGGGGAGGGTGCTAGTGGACAGGAGGATTGTGGAGGACTCCGCGTGGGACGGGGGCTGAGGAGAAGCTGAGTCAGCTTCCCTGCTGTGTTATCCTGCAGAGCTTGGAGAGGAAGGTGCTGGGGCTGGGACGGCTGGAGGGGAGGGTGGCCCCTTCCTTCGACAGCTGGAGCCCTGTTCCCTCTGTTGGCCGCAGCCCACCCGGACCCCCAGAGCTGATCCACACGCCCTCCACTTCAGCTCCGTCAGGGACTGGCTGCTCGGAAAGGCAGGCTTTCCCCATACCCATCACCGCGCCTGGGGCGGCGGATGGAGGTTGATGGTTGATGGGAGGGAGGACGCCCTAAAGACAGTGCCTGTGACGTCAGATCTCGTGGGTCCCCGGCTGACCCTAGGCTGCTGAGACCCTCACTGGAAATCAGCGTGATCCAGTTTATATCTGCCAAGTACGTTCATTCAAAATGAGTTGCTTTTTCTTCTTTTTAAAAATCTCCGTTTCTATCATGAGAATGAACTCCTGGGCGCCCGGGTGGCTTATTTCTTGGCACGCCCAACTCTTGATTTTGGCTCAGGTCATGACCTCAGGGTCACGAGATCGAGCCCCGAGTCGGGCTGGTACTCAGTGGGGCGTCTGCTTGAGGTTCTCTCTCCCCCTCTCTCTGCTCCTCCCACTCGTGCCCTCCCTCTCTAAAATAAATAAATAAATCTTCAGAAACAAACAAACAAAAAGGAACCCCCGAATAGCCATTAATGTGCTTGTGTTTGCTTTCAAGTGATTTCCTTCAAAGACGCTGATCAGGAGGTTAACCACGTTCCTTGTGTCAGGTCCTCTGAGGATGGGCTGAGTCTAGATGATATTTGTGAAGTCGGCCTTTCTGTCTCCTCTCTTCCTGTTTTATTTGCTTCCCTTTGCTGCTGACGGACTTCCTTTCCAACATTTGGTTTTGTCTGCTGCTCAAGGGCACGTCCTTTCCTACAATTTTGAACTGGAGGAACTGGGTCTTTTCCTGTGTTCCTTGAATGCTCTGTAGCCGTGGGGTGGCTGAGTGGACTGGGGGCATCCCACGACTGGGATGTTTTATATGGCTTTATTGTCACGGGATCGGTCCCTTCTTGTGAAGCAGGACTCAGACAGCCCACGACCCAGCGCCACTGCCTGCCCCTGATGGAAAGCAGAGCGATTTTCCACGACAGGTTTCCAGGGACGGAAGCAAGGATGAAAGACCTTGGAAGGGTTTTTTTTCAGCAAAGACGATACTATAGTCATTCCCTGGGTGCTATGCTGGCACTGACACTGGGACAAAAAAGCAGAGAAAACATCCATTAAAACTTTCCAATCCAAGCAGTGGTGTTTAAATGCCTTACAGACCTGGTAATTAGGAAAGATAATTTATTTTGTTAGTACCCGTCTTAATAAGCGTTCAGAGAAGGATAAAAGTATTGATCAAAGGGCGCCTGGGTGGCTCAGTGGGTTAAAGCCTCTGCCTTTGCCTTAGGTCATGATCTCAAGGTCCTGGGATCAAGCCCCACATCGGGCTCTCTGCTCAGCAGGGAGTCTGCTTTCCCCTCTCTCTCTGCCTGCCTCTCTGCCTACTTGTGATCTCCCTCTGTCAAATAAATAAATAAATAAAATCTTAAAAAAAAAAAAAGTGTTGATCAAAACAACAAAAGGAAATGAATGGATAGCATCCCTAACCAAACTAAAGAGAATGGAAAAATTGTAAATGCTAAAAAAAAGAAAAAAAAAAAAGACGTTGTTCAGATTTGCCCTTTTCTCCAAAGGGAAGAGTTTTACAGACCTTATGCATGCATGCATTTTTTTTCTTCAGATATACTCGTATTTTCCTGATTCAAGATCCCAGTTTTAAGCAGTGCTGTGGGCTCAGGATGTCCCAGACAGTGAGGCTGCAAATGAGAGGACCGCTGAACAATGTGTTTCTGTGCGGCCGGTGTTGGGATGCTTGGGAAGATTTCCCTTCTTGCTATCAATTCGCCTGGCTCCATCAGTCCTTTCTCTTTTAATTTATTTACGATGTATTTATTAGGCTAGAATGCAGCATAATTAAGCTGCAGCCTATTGGGTCCTCTGAGTGTGTGCTGCAAGCCCGAGGACAGAGAGACATAAAAGACGGTTCACGATCTCAAAGATTTCCTCGTCTAATGGGGTGGGAGCGGGGATTTATACAATTAGATAATTCAATGCACAATTATGCGGCAGGATGTGGAAGTGTGAGCAGAGAAAGAAAAGTACGGAGGAGCTACTGGCCGAGGGAGGGAACGTCAGCCCCACACAGGTGGCGCTCGGTAAGTGGACGTGTTCGGGGCAGTTGATACTGGAAGGCACGATGTACGTGATGTACGAAGGAACACACAAGAAAAGGAGCTAGACAGGCCTTGGGAGGGGCTTCCGTGCCAGGCAAACGCGTTTGGACTTCCTCGTGCACAAAAGAATCGGGATGCTGTACAAATAGAGATCCTTGTTACCTTGTGGCCAAGCAGTTGCTACAATGTGCCTTGCCATGACCTGGCAGGTGGGAAGGGTGCCTGGCCCCCCTGTCGCCTTGGGAAAGGGTGGGAAAACACAGCTGCATTACTCTGCATTTCATCAATAACGACACGAAAGGTAGCGGTTTGGAAAAGCATGGGCCAGCTTGCAATCAGAATTTTAGAGGATACGGACAGCCCCCAGAACTGTAGGGCTGAAAAAGGAATTGGGTTTTTGCCCAATCAGAAGTGTGTGCGTTACAATAGTGCCTTGGGGCAGGAGGGGAGACCTGAGGCAGTTTTCGTGCCTTTGTGAAAACCCCTGAAAGAATGAAGGTGTACAGACGGGCTCCCAGAAAGAGCCCTGAGTCCCTGTGACCAAATTTAGGGAGAAGCGCCAGCCCGGATTGGCCAACTTCCTGCCGTGGTAAAGATACTCTAAGCAGAGAGTTTGGGGATGGTTGTTATGCACTAGCAGCTGACTGATACATACAGTTGGAGCCACTGAATCAAGCTGGGGATTGAAAGGATCTGATATGGCTGAGGCGTTTGAGGCTCTTAGCTCTGACAGGGAAGAGGAAGATCAGATACAGACGTAGGAACCCAGACGTAGTTAGCGGGCTGTTGGGGCTTGATACAGTGTGTGTCAGTCATCTCGCTGTGCTGTAACAAATCGCCACAAAGTCGGAGGCTCAGAAGAACACAGATGTGTTCTCCCACGTTCTGGAGGGCACGAGGCCAATGTCAGTCTTATTGGGCGGAAGTCAAGGTATCACGGGGCTGGTTCCTTCTGGATACTCTGAGGGGACCTGTGCCTTGTCTTTTCCAGCTTCTGGTATCCACCTTGGCTCAGGACCCTTGCTCCACCTTCAAAGCTCATCCTTCCCACCTCTGCTTCCATGTCACGTGGACTTGTCTTCTGTCCTCACATCTCCCTCTGCCTCCCTTGTGTAAGGACCCTTGGGATGACACTGAGCTTACACAGCTACCCAAGATGATCTCCATCTCAAGACTCACTTCATTCGTTAACATCTGCGAAGTCCCTTTCATCATCAGTGTTCCTTCGCTAGGGTTGCTGTGACAACACAGCCCAAACTAGGTGACTTCCCCAATAGACATATCTTCTCTCCTGGTCCTGGAGGCTGGGAGTCTGAGATCCGGAGAGGCTGGAGGCTGGGAGTCTGAGATCCAGGCGGGGCTGAGGCTGGGAGTCTGAGATCCAGGGGGAGCTGGAGGCTGGGAGTCCGAGATCCAGGGAACACTTAGGCTCCTTCCTCCTGAGGCCTCTGTTCTTGGCGTGTAGATGCTGTGTTCTCCCTGTGTCCTCGAGTGGTCATCCCTCTGCGTGTCTGTGTCCTCATCTCTCCTTATAAGGACTCGAGTCATATTGCATTAGGGTCCATCCCAATGACTTCATTTCACCTTAATCACCCCTTTAAAGATCCCATCTCTGAATACAGTCCCATTCTGGGGTCCTAGAGGTGAGGGTTTTAACGTGTGTTTGTGGAGGGGGGACACGGTTCAGCCCATAATGGGGGAAAAGGATGTGTCTGAGAGGGGTCTTGGCACGTGAACCTTAGCAAACTGTATCACTTGTGAATGTTGACTGTCTAAACAGCAGCAGAAAACTCAGAAGCAGAGGAAAGGCTTTGTGTCTCTTTGCTTCCTTTTAATGACTTCTGTCTCATTTTAAGATTCTCTGTTTGCTGAGACATCATTTTCTGGGTCTGCTTTAGATCTTCGAGCTTGTTTTATACGTTCATTTAAAGTCTGGCAAGGGAGTCCAATGTCTGGGCACAGGGCGCGTGATTCCGCTTATGTGAAATGTCCAGAATACAAAAATCTATGGAAACAGAAAGGAGATTAGTGGTGTCCAGGTGCTGGGAACGGGGCTGGATAGGGACTGCTCATGGGGACGTGGTCTCCTTTTGAGGGGATGAGAATGTGCTAGAACCAGATACAGGTGGTGATTGCACACCTTTGGGAGTGTGCAAAATGCCCCTGAGTTGTACTGTTTAAAGTAGTTATTTTTAGGAGCGCCTGGGTGGCTCAGAGCGTTGAGCGTCTGCCTTCGGCTCAGGTCATGATCCCAGGGTCCTGGGATCAAGCCCCACGTTGGGCTCCCTGCTCAGCAAGGAGCCTGCTTCTCCCCCTCCTGATCTCCCTACTTGTGTTCTCTCTCTTTCTGTCGAATAAATAAAATCTGTTTTTAAAAGTGGTTATTTTTGGGGCGCCTGGGTGGCTCAGTCGGTTGAAGCCTCTGCCTTCAGCTCAGGTCATGATCTCGGTGTCCTGGGATCGAGCCCCGCGTCGGGCTCTCTGCTCAGCAGGGAGCCTGCTTCCTCCTCTCTCTCTGCCTGCCTCTCTGCCTACTTGTGATCACTCTCTCTCTCTGTGTCAAATAAATAAATAAAATCTTTAAAAAAAAAAAAAGTGGTTATTTTTATCTTATGTGAATTTCACCCCAATTTTTAAGAAAAGGAAGCATGTAGGTAGAGAATAAACGAGAGGAGGTCAAGAGAGAAACCTGGGCGAGGAGTGGAAGGCGAGATGCTGACGGAACCAGAAAAGCGTGGTGGAAGGGAGAGGGATAAGGCCTCCTTGAGGGGAGGTGTGCAGTCTGGGAGAGGGCCCTCCTCGGGCTGCACACAGTCTCCCTGTTGCCACAGCGATGCTTGGGGACCGTTCTCTGCTTCTGCGTTCTCTGTGGCTCTGCGAAGATTTCAGGTTTCTGGGTACTGCTCATGGCTGACGGCGCTCGATGGTTTGTTCACCATTTCTCTTTTAATTTTTACGACCTTCTGGTGTGTAAGTCTGATTAACTGGCCTTGTTTGAGGGATGAAGCCACCAGGTGTTTGGGGATGTTGGCAGGTGGGGGGTCTGCATCAAGGTTGCATGAGTGGAAGCCAGGCGGACGTGGTCAGAAGCCCACTGTTGCCTCTAAAAAGTGAAACACTGTTCTTATGTAGAGGACCGTTCCCTCCACCGTGGGTGTGGACATTCAGTGGCTACCCCCAAAGTTATGTCCACATCCTGACCTCCAACCCTGGGAAGGGGACCTTGATTGGAAATAGCTCTTTGCAGATGTGATGAAGGGAGGGATCTGAGATGAGCTCATCCTGGATCGGGGTGGCCCTGAATCCAATGACAGGGGTCCTTGTAAGAGACAGAAGAGGAGACACAGAGGAGAAGCCACGTGAGGACGGAGGCAGAGATGGGAGGGACGCGGCCACCAGCCCAGGGACACCTGGGACCCCAGAAGCCGGAAGAGGCAGGAAGGACCCTTCCCTGGAGCCTCGGGATGGAGCACGGCTCTGCCCCGCCTGGATCTCAGCGGCCCTACCCCACCTGGATCTCAGCACCCCTGCCCCGCCTGGATCTCAGACTCTGGTCTCCAGAGCTGGGAGGGGATGAATTCCTGTGGTTTTATGCACCCAGTTTATGGGAATTTGTTATAGATGCCCCTGGAACTAACACCCTGGGTACTTGTTAAAATGGGAAGATTCTAGTGAAGTAAGGCCGGGAATCTGCGCTTTGATCCAGCTAGTAGAGGCAACCCTCGAGGAGGCTCTGAGAAATTCTGTGTAATGAGTACAGTTTGTCCATTTTGTGTATTTTAAACATAGGGGGAAAGTCAAAGTAGATTAATCCTTCTCCTGAAGAAAGCCAGGGATGCCTGGTATCTGGTCTCACAAGAGACCATGTATTTCTAGAGTAGCAGTGGTAGATCTATGCTCTGTAAGTTTCTACTTTTCCAGTGACTGGAAAAGTATTTTTTTCCAAGGCCCAGTGAATGAATATTTGTGTTGGGGCAGGAAGTGGAGAAAAAGACATCTTTTTATCCCCTCTTTAAGGCTCAAATGTTTAAGATGCTAATTGCAACGGGCACAGCGATGAGCTCCTGGAAACCCCACGCAGGACAAGATTGTCCTGCTGTGTTATCTGGGTGCCCGGGGTCCACAAGGGACCTGTGAGCTCCCTGAGGGGGGCCACCCTCTGGCCTCCAAGCACAAGGCCTCCTGGAGGTGTTTTGCCTTCTCTTTCTCTCATCAACACTGTGTCCTCATTCATCGGAGGAAAGCCAGAGACCTTGACAAATACGTCTTTGTCCCGTGCGCCATTTGCCAGCACTTGTTCGGAGAAATAAAAGTTAAGTCGAAAAATGCCCCTTTTCCATTTTCATCTCTGATCAAATTCTCTCCTGACGCCCCAGTTCCCCATGGCTGTGTTCCAGGGCTTGATGATAAGGAAAAGAATTTTGTATTTGGGTAATAAAATTTCCTTACTTGCCTTCAGCAACCTTCAACTCAATTTCCTGTCCCTGGAGACAGTGTATATTATAGAACAGAATCAAATTCCTTATTCGTAGGGAAAAAGTTCCAATTTAATCTGAATATTCAGCGCTTTGCACTGGTCAGGGTGATGGATGGCGTATGGAAATGATTCTGGTTCAGGTAATCAAATGGCAGAATGCACTCCGGTATTGAAAGAAATAATGAAGTCTATTCAATATTCTATGCGGCGGAGAAGCGCACATCGCACTGTGGAGACCCCGCGTTCCCTTATTACCTTACCAATACCGGCTCCGTGGCAAAAATAAATAATAAATAAATAAATAAAGGGCGGCCACAAATGGAGAATTAATGTCCATGAGAGCATGTAAAATGTAACAGCTGTGCAGGGCAAAGGTGGCGGCGGCCTGTCTCTCTTTACTGACAAATATGGATCGCGGGGAGAAGAAGGTCTCGTTGTAAAAAATAAGGGGAGGCTTCCGGATCTGAGCAGAGACACGTTTCCTGATAAGGACCTAGGGAAGGGGGTAGATTAACACCTTGGGGGTTAGGGAAGAGTCAGAAGCACCTCGTTGTCCATAAATCTTGCTGCCTGTTGGAAATCTGGGGCCACCGGGGAGATGACGCTTCGGGGAGCCCTGGGCAGGGCTCGGGTGCTGGCGCGTGACACGGTGTCGGGGTCAAGAGTCAGCGGCAGAAAATGACGAGATGCGGGGCCTGGCACAGGCCGCCGTGCTTGTGTAAGCCGCCTGGGATATGCTAGGGACGAGCACCGAGAGCCACGTTCTCCGTGTCGCTTCCCCTGGGACTCCCATCTATTTGGGCGCCGTTAGTGACGGTGATCACCATCATCCATATTCCTCGTTAGATGTGATGCGTTTTCCAACTGCCGTCTTTTCATCACGCCGTGGACGCTGGGCGCGAAGACTGTTTCTTCGGTGCTCGACAAGCTGGTGACGTCTCAGAAGGAAAGCAAGAGCACGGGCGAGCGCCGTGGCAGGGACGCCTGGCTTTCTGGGCGGTGTTTCCGGAAGGAAGACCGTTCGCCCGCGAAAGTTCCACCCGCACATGTGAGCTCTCCAGAGTCCCGCATGCGCACCCATACACGCGGGGGGCGACTCCGTCCTTGCACGCACTGCTCGGCAAGCAGACCATCGGACTCCCGCGCACGGCTGGACCCTCAGGGCGGAGACGACCTACAGGCCAGAGGGACCTCCGTGACCTCGCCACCCCTTGTCTGCTTACAGACGTGACCTCGCAGTGACCTGGGCATGGGCCTGGGCCTGGGTGACCTCCGTGACCTCACCATCTCCCGGTGACCTCTGTGACCTCACCACCCTCATCTGCTCACAGACATGACCTCGCAGTGACCTGGGCATGGGCCTGGGCCTGGGTGACCTCTGTGACCTCGCCATCTCCCGGTGACCTCCATGACCTCACCATCTCCTGGTGACCTCTGTGACCTAACCACCCTCAGCTTCTCACAGACGTGACCTCGCAGTGACCTGGGCATGGGCCTGGTCCTGGATGACCTCTGTGACTTCTCCACCCTCATCTGCTCACAGATGTGATCTCGCAGTGACCTGGGTATGGGCCTGATCCTGGATGACCTCTGTGACCTCGCCATCTCCCGGTGACCTCTGTGACCTCACCACCCTCATCTGCTCACAGATGTGACCTCGCAGTGACCTAGGCATGGGCCTGGTCCTGGGTGACCTCTGTGACCTCGCCACCCTCATCTGCTCACAGATGTGACCTTGCAGTGACCTGAGTGTGGATCCTGTCCTCGGCGACCCCTGTGACCTTGCCATCTCCCACGTGACCTCTGCAACCTCACCACTCTCATCTGCTCACAGATGTGACCTCATAGTGACCTGGGCGTGGCCATGGTCCTGGGTGACCTCCATAACCTCATCACCCTCATCTACTCACAGACATGACCTCACAGTGACCTGAACCTGGATCCTGTCCTCAGGTGACCCCTATGACCTCCCCAGCCCTGGGTGGCCTCTGTCACTCTACCACCCCTGGTCTGCTCGTGGATGTGACCTCTTGGTGACCTCGACATGAATGTGGCCTTAGGTGACTTCTGTGACCTCACCACTCTCATCTCACACATGTGACCCCCCGACGACCTGGACGCGGACCCTGTCCTCAGGTGATCCTTGTGACCTCAAGCTGCGTGCACTTTTCCATCCTGTCACTGCTTTGCCGGCCCTTCCTCACCTGGGCACGGGTAGGAGCCCAGGTGGCCGAGCAGCCCCTGCCCGCCACACTTTCCTCCTGGGCTCGACGGGAGGGGCGGTCAGGCAGGGAGCAGGGCTGCGGGGCTCTGTTGGGACCCCGACTCCTGCTGGCCTCACTCCCAGGGCTCTGGTGGGCCAGCCTCAACATGCTGGGTCTGTCCCTTCCGTGGCTCCCTGAGCGACTCACAGCCCTTTGTCAAATCTCTTCCTCTGCTCTGCTGCTCAGAGCACTGAACTCTTCAGGTGTCAAATTTTTATTTAAAATTTTTTTATTTAGGGGCACTGGGCGACTCAATCAGTTAAATGTCAGCCTTCGGCTCAGGTCGCGATCCCGGGGTCCTGGATCGAGCCCTGTGTCGGGCTCCTTGCTCAGCGGGGAGTCTGCTTCTCCCTCTCCCACTCCCCCACTCGTGCTCTCTCTGTCACTCACGCGCACTCTCTCTCTCTCAAATAAATGAATAAAATCTTTCGAAAATTTTTTTATTTAGGTCAAATTAACGTAACATAAAATTAACTGTTTTAAAGTGAACAATCCAGTGGCATTTAGTACATTCACAATATTGTCCAGCCATTCCCTCTATTTGGTTCCAAAACATTTCCATCCCCCCAAAAGAAGACCCCGTCCCCATTAGTGGTCATTCCCTGTCGCCTCCCCCAGCCCCCGGCAATCAGGAATCTGTTTCCGGTCCATAGATTTGCCTATTCTGGATGTTTCCTATAAACAGAGTCACGTGCAATGTGTCCTTGTGCGTCTGCTTCTCTCACTGACCGCCACGTCCTCAAGGTCCGTCCACAGGGTAGCAGGTGTCAGACCTGCTCCTTTTCGGGGCTCAGTCGTATTCCCCTGTGTGGATGGAGCAGACTTTCTCTATCTGTTTATCTGTGGGTGCACGCTTGGGCTGTTTCTGCTTTGTGCCTGTTATGAATCGTGCTGCTGCAAAGTGCTTCATGTCTTAAGGGAAGAGTTCGTCCTGCTGTGTCAGTATTTTCTACCTGGTGACCAGGGCTGTGTCTCACCCATTCTGGGCCTCAGTTTCCTCCTTGGTGACATCATCAAAGCCGTCACCTTGCAGGTTGTGTTCAACAGTTGGTGAGCTGACATGGGAAAAGCCCTTACAACCATTTTTCAACCTCAGAATAGGATAGGATTTTATTTGGGAATAGGGTCTTTGCAGATGTGACTAAGGGAAGGCACTGAGATGAGACCATCCTGGATCAGGACAACCCCAAATACAATGCCACTGTCTTTCTAAGAGACAGAGAGGAGAGCCACATACACAGAGGAGAAGCCACGTGAAAACAGAGGCAGAGATTGGAGGGATGCGGCCACCAGCCCAGGGACGCCTGGAACCCCAGAAGTTGGAAGAGGCAGGAAAGGCCCTCTCTTGGAGCCTCGGAAGGGAGCACGGCCCTGCCCCGCCTGGATCTCAGTGGCCCTTCCCCACGTGGATCTCAGACTTCTGGTCTCCAGAGCTGGGGCAGGATGCATTCCCATGGTTGTAAGCCCCTAGTTTGGGGTCATTTGTTGTGGGCACCCCAGGAGGCTCACACAGCACACAGCACCCATCTCCACTGTGGCCGTGGAGCCTGAAGATCTACAGTGAGCCCTCACTTGCTGTCACCAAGATCCCTTCTAGCCCCCTTCGAAGATGAGACACACTCCCTCCGTGACCCCTGCGGGGTCATCTGGTACAGTCTTTAAGTCAGTGCCTTTAAGTGATGGGGGAAAAGCTCTTTTACTTGATTACATTGCATGGAGCCAAAAAAAAAAAAAAAAAAATACAATTGAGGAGCAAACACGACATTGAGGCTGGGTCACCTGCATGGGTGGAGATGGGTGGAGATCTAGGGCAGACACCTAACTGGGGATGGCTAACTCCCACCCGAGTATCTTTATTTTAATTTAATGAACACATTGTATCCCTTTTCGTGGTACCTTAGATCCTCTTCCAAAGCAAGTTTGTGCTACGAGTTGAGAGCTAAATGAACGACCTCCAAGCTCTGGGGTTCAAAACTGTCACTCTGTCAAAGCGTTATGGAAACAGCCCCAAAGCAAGCACAGGCCTCCAGCACTATCAGACCCATCATTACGAAACATCGAAAGCAGTCAAGATGCCTGAGAATGGAGGCTGCTGGGTTCAGTGAGTTATGTTTACTCAAGACGGTCTGCAAAGGAAGACAAGCAAGAGGGCAGACCAAGGGAAAATGCGCTTCTTGCAGACGAAAGGGAGAGCGACCTAGCAATCCAGAACGCGTGCTCCATCAAAAGAGCCTCCGAGAAAAACCGCCAGGTAACACGCCGAAGGAAAATCGTTTCCGTGAAGGTGGTAGACGTAGTAAGTGATTTAAAAAATATTTTCTGTCTCCCGAATTTCCCATAGTGACACGCGTGTGAGCTAAAAACAAATGTGCGTTAAAATTGTTTTGGAAAAGGTTAGGCTAGAAATAAGTTTAGGGGAGAACCAGAGAGAAGGCAATCTCACTGTCCTTGGCAATGTGCCGCGTTAGGAGACAGCCCACAGACCTCTCTTCCAGGGGAAGAGATTGTTTTCCGGATGGTTCTTTAGTTTAACTCAAATGTCAGACACAGGACTTTTTTCTCCGGTGTACATTTTGCTCCTGAACTTAAATGAGGCAGAAACTCTTAGGATCTTGGAAGCGAGACTGTCTTCTGTTTCCGCCCGCATAAATGCAGGTCTGTCGGCACTCAGGGCGGCAGACGCTGGTTTTTCCTGCTGAAGACCTACATTTGACTCCAAGCACGGAAGGCACATTTTTCTTAATGACACGAGGCTGTATTTCGGAGAGCCAAAGTTAGCGATATAGATCATTTATTATTTTTTTAAAGGATTGTAAAAGACATAGGTGCTTTGTGTGGAGAGAACTTGAAAAATGCAGCCCAGTATAAAGAGAACAAAAATCTCTCCTCTGCCAGCCTCCCACTGCAGCCCTCAGAGAAGATAGTGAGCATGGGTATTTCTTTTCCAGACGAGAATAATCACGCTGAAGGACTGATTACTGCACGTGGAGGGTGGGGAGAAATGGGGCTCTCTGTTCTTGGGAAAAAGGGGCCTCTGTGGTGGCTCCGAAGCCGGAAAGGACTGCATTTGACAGGAACTTGGGGGCTCATCTCAGTTGCGTGGTCCAGAGCGGTCTGGAGATACAAGGAATTAGCCCCGAAAATGGGGGTGAGGGTCCCAGGCACAGAAAGCAGCCAGGGGACGGGTCCTGAGGCAGGAGTGAGTTCTGCATGCCCAGGCAGAACCAAGGCTCTGGACTAGAGCCTGTGGGCTGAGATAACGTGCTGGGGGGTGAGCCGTGCCAGTCAGTAGGGCCTTGTAGTGAT
>CM052901.1:103030658-103041322 GCA_028534135.1 Potos flavus | reverse complement strand
GAGGACAGCTGAGCTCAGTCTTGTTTTGGCAGCACATAACTCAGGTTATTTTGAGGGCTGTTGTTCATGCCCTAGAGGTTATGTACCAGCAGATTTCAGGAAATCACAGCCACGCATGGCATTAAGGACGCATTACTGTCTGGCTTCAGAATCCGAAGTATGTAATTAACTCCTAATCCTCGGCGTCGAACCACCAGCAGGCACTTCCATGACAGAAATGCACTGTTTCCTGAGCCTTTCTTGGGGTCCCAGGGACGCAGAGCTCTTCTGGTTTGAGCAGACACTGCTAGGTCTGTAGGGTGTGTGCTGTGCCAGGCCCACAACACAGATGGGACAAGGTGGTGTTAGGTGTTGGGGACATCATCTCCTGACATGCTCTTCTGGGGACGCGATGGGCAACTTCTCAGGGTAGGCGGCACCTCTGAGGTCCGCGCACAGCAAAAGCCTTCCCTGGGAGCCAGAGAACATTCCCACAACCACCAGCGATGAGCCTGGCTCAGGAAACATCTGGCCCGCACAGTTTGTGAACTTTTCTGTCGAATTGTCATTTTCTAATGGTCGGGAGTGTGGCAGAGTCAGAACTGGGTTACACGAAAGAAGTGGGTTGTTAACTTCAGTTTCCTTTCTGACCCAGTTTAGACCCAACCCTGATTGTGTTGTGTAAGACAATGCAAGTTATTTCTCTGAAAACTCATGGAGACAATGGGCCCTTGAATCTTTGAGAAGTAGTACACATATTGAATTTGACTTTCCTTCTAGCCATGGGCACAAAAGAGATGCAAATAGATAGATACATAGATACATATATACATACATGGATGGATGGATGGATGGAAGGAAATGATAGATAATAGATGATAGATAGATAGATAGATAGATAGATTATAGATGGAATGGATGATGAATGATGGATGAATGGAGATGATAGATACATAGATACACGGACACATAGATTGGGTGGATGGATGGATGGATGGATGGATGGATGGATGGATGGATGGATGATGGATGGATGGGTAGAATTGATACATAGATAGATAGATAGATAGATAGACAGATAGATAGGTGGATAGAATGGATGATGAATGATGGATGAATGGCGATGATAGATACATAGATACACAGACACATAGATTGGGTGGATGGATGGATGGATGATGGACGGATGGGTAGAATTGATACATAGATAGACAGACAGACAGACATGCAGATGGGTGGATGGATGGATACATGGATGATGTATAAATAAATAGATAGGTAGATAGATGAATAGATAGATGGATAGATGGATGGATATGATGGATGGGCATGCAGATGGGTGGATGGATAGATGAATGGATAGATGGATAAGTAGGTAGATAGATGGATGGATGGATAGATGGATAGATAGATGGATAGATGGATAGATAGATACATAATAAATAGATTGAAAGTAGATGAGTTTCCTTTACAATAAATACAAGTACACTACTAATGATATAATACAGTATGGTCTATTATATATAATTTGGTTTCTCTTTCTGCATTACTTTTATAACCCACGAATTGTCAAGATGGTTTTGGAGTTTCCCATATGGATTTCAGCCCCACACCTGCACCGTGAAGTGAATTCTCCACAGCTTCCTGCTGCTGACCCTCCCCGGGGGCGGCTGTGGGGTGGGGTCTGAGGACAGGTGCTGTCCCTCCTACTGGGATTGGGCTGTTTCTGGCCCGTTGGCGATTTCTCGAGCCTGGTGGGACAGGGGTTCAGAAGCAGTCCTCACCTCTGTAGCCTTGTCCGTGAATCTGTAGATTTTATTTTAAAATTTGCATTCATGTATTTAAGGGAGAGAGAGAGAGTGCGTATGCATGAATGGGGTAGAGGGGCAGAGGGAGAGGGAGAAGCAGACTCCCCGCTGAGCAGGGAGCATGATACGATGCAGGGGCTCTCGACGCAATGCGTGGCTCAACGCGGGACTTGATGCCAGGACCTTAGGATCACGACTTGAGCCGAAGGCAGACACCTCACCCACGGAGCGTCCGGGTGCTCCTTGGATCTGTAGATTTTCGGTGTTAGCTGTGTGGCATCTCTCGGTGTTGTTGGGGGCGGGGGGAGCTTGCTGCAGGAAGGTCCTGTGACAGGGGCCAGGCATCCTCAGGAGAGGCACACTCCCTGCAGACACGACGTGTGCAGAGGGCATCCCCAGGAAGCAAGCGCTCCATCGCAGGGATTCTGCACCCAACCCACCTCTTCTTTCTTTTTTCGAAGCTGACGCCCTTCCGTCAGAAGCAGAGAGGTCCCTGCGCTCACGCATCCCGCAGCCTGTGGATGGCCCCAGTCTTGCATGGGGCGGCGGGTACAGGCACACGTGTTTGGATAGCTATGGCACGGTGTGGAAAATGCCACAACCGAGGCATAAGCCAGATGCCACGGCGGCTCAGAGCTCCTCGTCTGGGGGACCGTGGGGGCGCAAACCCATGACCGCACCACAGGCAAGGGCACAAAGCCTGCGTCGAAGCCGGCAGAGCTCTGAGGAGGCAACCACGGGAGATGGACTCCCGCGTGTGGTCCCGTGGACGGTGCCGGGCGCGTTCACCTTGTGCCTCCTGTCCCCGCGGCCGTGCAGACCGAGATGACGGCGATGAGACGATGTGTCTCCTGGACGCCTTGCACATCTGAGCGGGACGGTTTATTTCTGGCCACAGCACAAGTGGACTGGATCTCAGCACTCTAAAAACGTCCCCTGCAAAGCGTGCAGCCCACATTTGTCGGGCATACCTCCGCGCCCGCCACCGGCCAGCGGGCGTCCTCAGCGCCTCTATTTCTGGCGAGCAGCTGGGGGAAGGAGGAGACTCGTCGGCTGTGCCAGGGGGAGCAGCTAGACTCAAGGATCCCTACGCTGGTGAACATTTTTGTGTTTCAGACTGCGTGCACTCAGCCGAGGAGACAGTGCGTGAAACCTCAGATGTCAGGCTTTCTGACATCGGGCTGGCCCTCGGCAGAGCTCACGCCTTTTCTCATGGCACGAGATTAGAGTTTCCCCCTCCTGGCTGCAGAGTGCTTGCATGTCTTTCCACTGTGCCTGGACACGGCTGGTTCCCACACTCTTCCAGGCACGCCAACTCATGGGGACAAGAGGGGGACGCTCTTGGCATTCAATCAGTCTCGTGGAGTCTGATGCAACGTTCAGAGTTAAGGACCCCACTCTTCCCCATCCAGCACACTCTCGTCTCTGTAGGAACTCATGATCCTCAATTACTAACTCAGGGAGCCTTCTGATGGCTAGCAAGCCCCCAAAAGATCCTCCTTCCTTGAGTCTGGCTCCTCATCCCCACCCTGCCCATGGTCCCGTCAGAATTCAGGAGATGCCCAGAGACGTACCTTCTAGTGTGGACCCCGAGGAAAGTGGGTTCGGGCAAAAGCACCATAACAGCTCACCCGGCATGAAAGGGGGCAGCAGACAGCGTGTTTTCTGTCTGCTCTTTTCCTGCAGAACTGGGTATTTCTGTGAACGTGAGATCGTGAGGAAATCTCCACCTGACCTCCTTCCTTCCACGTGGCATCAGTTCCCCCTGGGAGCTGGTCTTCCGATTTGCAGAGACCTTGGTGTGTTTAACAGAAGCGTGCTTGAATGTCATGGCTTGCCCAGAAGGAGTAAAATGATGGTCCCGTGGCACGGCGTGGTCTGGGGGGTATTTCGACACTCCTGTGGAGTACAAGTTCTGTGCTGAGTCCTGGGGCCGTGGAAGCCTGAGAGATGTACCCTGGAGGAGCTCCCAGTTTGGGGGAAACGGGTGAAAACGTGGACGATAGGCTTGAGGACTGTCGGCGATGTGGGGGAGGGGGAGGGCAGGCCAGGGAGGAGGGGGCGAGATGAGAGATTGGGGGCCCATCTCAGATGGAAGAGACAGCCCATGCAGAGGGGTGGGACAGGAGCGGAAAGAAGTGTGCAGTCTACATCTGTTGTGGGCTG
The DNA here is from genome assembly GCA_028534135.1 of Potos flavus. NCBI lineage: Eukaryota > Metazoa > Chordata > Mammalia > Carnivora > Procyonidae > Potos > Potos flavus. Next base: position 103,037,369 of record CM052901.1, on the reverse strand, counting down.
AACCGTGACCCCGAACCCACACGCTGGTGACCCAGGCCCCAGGACCTCAGCCTGGGACCGTATTTGGAGATGCGGTCTTTGCGGAGGTAATCCCCTGCAAATGAGGTCATGCAGGTGGGTCCTGATCCAATGGGTCTGGTGTCTGTGTAAGAAGGGGACATTTGGACGAGGACATGTGCACGGAGGAAGCTCCATGAAGACACAGACAGAACGAGGGGGATGCGTCCCCAATCCAAGGGACTCCAAGCATCACGGGCAGCTCCGGAAGCTGGGACAGGCTCAGCGTTTCCCTCAGAGCCCCCAAGAGGACCCAGCCGGCCCTGCCTCGATCTCAGACATCTGGTCTCCAGCATGGGAGAGGGTAGATTCCTGTGGCTTTAGGATCCTCCGCTCCCATCGGGTTCATTGGCCCCCGCGGCCCCAGGACATGTGCGCAAAGCTCTGAAGGCAGCTGTGGGCACAGCAATAAAAGGAACAGGCAGGACCCAGATGGCCAGCGACACCCCAAATATGAGGGAGCTCCTGGCAAATCCACCATAACCAGCGAGGGTGCGGGCCCTTCGTCTCTCCTAGGCACCCGGCACGTGATTCTCACGTTTCCAGCAAACGTGTGCACGCTCTTGCTGCTCACTACCAGCTTCAGAGAAAGGATTGACGATGCGAGAAAGATCTTCCCCCGACCCTTTAAATTTGCCAGGTCAGTTTTAAAGCCCTTGTCTTCGTCTGCTCGGGGCTGCTGTCACAGAATGCCACCCATGGGGAGGCTACAATGACACACGTTTACTTCTCGCGATTGGGAGCCCGGCATCTGAGATCCGGGTGTGGGACATTTGGGGGACGTCCTGGATTTGAGGATGGCTGCCTTCTCCCTGCGTCCTTCCGTGGTGGGGAGCAAGAGAAAGGCATGGTATGCCTCGTGCACGGCAGGCAGAGCCCCGGCTGGGGAAGCTGGGACACCGACCAGCAGGCATCATTGGTGCCGTGACGTCTGGTGTTTTGTACACACCTGAGTGCTCCCCATGGTGCCACCACTCTTGTGGGGACAGGTGCCTTCGGCCACGCTAAACGCATACAAGCTCAGCATCCCCCAAGTCGGGCTGGGAGGGCGCAGTCTGGACAGGCTGCCTCGGAGGCGGCCAGCTCAGGTATCGAATCCCGGTTATTAAAACTCTTTATTATCGCCTATGTGTTGGGAATAGAAATGGTCCTAAATCACGGCGTGCAGTTTCCCCGCAGAGAGGACACGTTTTTAGACGACGCAGGATCCCGACGTCCGGCACCTGCATCAGTCCGTGTCCTTTCTCCCTCTTCCCTCGCGGGGAGAGCCCGCGGTGGTGGAAGGAAGTGACCTCCGCGAGGGACTCGAGGGGTGCCAGCCCCTCACGTCCGCACCAGGTAATGCGAACACGCAGGCGTCTGGCGCAGAATGCTGAGTATTCTCCGAAGAAAAATGACCCCAGATCCACGACAACGGTTTCATTCCGTCTCCGCACGATGCAGACGTATTTAATAAATAGAAGAATTTTTAAATCAAGTCACGAGACAGGATGTATAAACGTTATTATTGATTACACGTTTGTAAAAGCTTTCTCAATAAAGCCACTCACGCCCCTCTGTCAGGTTTCTATTAGGGCAATTTAAAATGTGGAACTCTTACTTTACATTGTTCTTTCTGTTTTATTACTTGGTATTACAGTACGTCTTTGTAGCCACAAATTGAATAGCATAATTGTTTCTTCTTCTTCTTCTTGGGACAAAAAGGTGCTTTTTGTTTCCAGGAGGTAACAATTTCAGACAAAACTTGACCGTTTTCAGGCAAAAACGTTCTACCAAACAAGTAATGAAAAAATTAAAAGCCCCCGCATGAGCATGGACGTCCCCCTTTTGATCTAAAACCTTGTGGTCTGTGTGATCTGTTTTTTTTTTAAAGGAACGGAAAGAGCTGGGTTGTAAGCATTTTACATGGAATGTAGTGAATTTCCTTTGGGAGCGTTTCGGTTTTCCTGTCGCCAAGTTGTGCATTTCTGTGGTGTAGCAGGTGAATCGCGGTCCCTTCAGGGGCATCGATGCTTCATCTGCGAGCGGGACAAGGGCGGCGATGACCTGAGCAAGGGCAGGTGCTCCCCCCGCGGGCTCGTCCCTTACGCACGCTGCATCTGTATAGACATTGCCGTGTTTCTTCACGGCGACCGCTTCTGCACACATGGCCTCCTGTGTTCTCTCGCGGGTCTCGGGAGGAAAGCGTGCCCGCCGTTAAGGTCTTTCTACGGTAAAGGCAGGGAATGGAGAAACGGGGAGGGGCTTAGCCGGGACCCCGGGGTGGGGAAGTGGGCTCGGTCAGGGGGGTCTGCTTCACCCCTTCCTCGTCCTTCCCGGGTCACCCATCCCATCCCCAGGTGCTCGGCTCCTGGGGTACCAGCCACTGGTGTCACGGCCGAGACCTCCCCACGGTGGTCGTTCCATGGAGAGCTACTTGGGACCCTCCGAGAGCCCCTCATGCACGGACCCCATTCTGACATGGAAGGTATGCAGGGACCATCGCGAAGGTCCATTCTCTCTCCTGTCTCCTGTGTGCGTCTTCTCTGCTCGTCCTGGGGCTGAAGGAGGCTCCCATGTCTCAGAGCCAAGGACCCCGGGGTCCTCAGCATCTCCTTGTCCACACTGGGGAGAGACAGCACCTTGGAGTCCCCTGGGAGCCAGACTCCAGCCAGCATCCCTCTCATCCCTCGGTGGCCACGGGTGGCACGTCTCCCCTCCTCCCCACTTCCCTGGTTTTCCAAGATCACAGACCTGGAGGATCCCAGCGTCCTACAGAGCCACGTGCATCTCGAGCACCCGGACGGACTCCATTCCTAGCTCCGGGAAAGTGCCACGAGGCTGGATTTTGTACCCACACATGTGCTGACCACCGTAGGCCACAGCACGCTGCAGCAAAGACATATAAATCCAATGTGAAAGAAGCGTGAAATGATCTTATGAATGTTCTGGAGTTGTTTACGTCACGGCATGAAGGGCGCTAGTCTCAGTGTCAAGAATAGGATCACAGGCGTCCGACATTATAGACCCACCCCGTGGCTCTTTCCGGATTCCCATACGGGCGCCGCCGTTTCCTCAACACAAACCCGACGAAGGAGCTCTCTGTGTGTCCATCCTGGAGCCGTAGGAATGGTCATGAGACCCCCGGGAAGCAGAGGACCGCTCATGGAATGGGGAGATGGCCAGCGAGCTCGCTAGATGAAGACAAGTGTGCCTTTCGACTAGTTCCAGAAGATTCCAGAAGATTCCATCTTTTCTCCAAGATGGGAGGAGCGATCAACCAGAGAAGGAAGGCAAGAGCTGACATCACTATGGTTTTATTTGCTCTTTTTTGGGGGGAATTGGCTTGGAAGCAAATGCTCGCAGATGTGCGGAAAGCGTATGACCCTCATGGCGTCTGGGAGGCCCCTCCTGGGTTTCCCAGAAAGTCCTCCAGCAGCGAGTGTGGATGGGCAGCATTGGGTTTCCAGTGCACGGACGGTGGGGTTGCGGGAGTACGTGTCTGGCACACCGACGCTCCACCCTCGGCATAAACGCCGCAGCCCGTCTTCCAGTCGCGCACCCCTCAACCCACCCAGAACCCAACCGCCAATCCTCATTCCAGCCCCGCGACCCCTGTCACACGGCCACGCGCCTACAGAAGAGTGTTGGCTTCTAGTTAGAACCCTGGAGAAACGTGTTCCGAGCCACCACTGGGATTCGTCCACTTGGCGGAATCACGGCACTCGAGGATGCTTCATGGTACCCCACACCGCGGTCCTTGTCATTCGTTGGAAGGCCCCGTCCATGTGGGCTCACTCTAGGGTCTGGGCACGCGGCTTCCTACAGTAGGAACGTCCTACCTGGGGGGAAGCCGGGATGCGACCCCGAGAGGCGTCTTGCGTTCTGCATCTGGAGAACCTTTCTCAAAGTCTTGCTACAGGTCGGTTGACCGGAAAGCCTGCCCCATGGCAGGGCAGACCCTCCGGATTCTGGATTGGGTGGGTGGGGGTCACGGGACCGTGCACGGGGGAGGTGGGGTTCTCTTAGGGATTTGGGCTCTGAAGCTGGGCTTCTGCAGAAGGTGGGACACATGGAAACGCAGGGCCTCCCCCACAGCCTCTGTCATGGCAGGAACATGAGCCACCGGTGGTGTTCCTGGAGAGACTACCCGTGAGCTTTGTCTCCCTGTCGCTTGTCTACGATGTCTTAAGTCCCAACGGTGAGCGCAGAACGCAGTGAACATTTATTACGAGTGAACAGAGAGGAAGACTCCCTCAAATTGTGGTAAAACACGGGGAGCCCAAATGTGACCCTCGCAAGGGTAGGGGGGCTGCCGGCGGGGGTCGGCGCCCCCTCGTGGGCCCCGGGGAAATGACCGCCGCGCTAGCACCTGGCAACCTTCCCTCGCCCACTGCGGCATCCGTGACCGGTTTAGGGTTCTGGCCCTGAGCCCCACCCTCCACGGAAGCCCAGCCTCGCCCCATGTCTCCGAGCTAAGCGCGCCCCACGACCCGCACAGACACGGCCTGACGCTCGTCCTGGTCGCTGTGCCCCCCGCCTCCCCCGAGACTCTGCAGACCCCACCCCCGCGTCCGTCCAGGCGTCCGGGCCCGTAAGCTGGGACGTGGCCGTGGCCAGGTGCCTCTCCCCTGGGCTGTGCCGCACAGACATTCTTGGCCCCGGGTCGTGGCCCCCGAAGCGGGGATGGCCGGGGGTGGTGGTGGGGAACAGCTGCCATCGGGGAACAGCTGGGCCATGACCTTCTGGGCTCCCGGGGTGGCCTCCCTGCCTCCTCGCTCTCAGCAGGGCTGTGGGTCTGTTGACCGGTTTCTGTGTGCGTTGCTATGGCTGCCCAGCGTGACATTTCCTGCCCGGTCCTCCCGTCCCCCGTGGGGGCCCGCCCTTCTGTCCTGGGAGGGCGGCTGCACACTCTCTCTCTCCCACTGTGGACCTGCTTGAGGAAGGGGATTCCAGCGGGGGCGGGGGGCCTCCGTGAGGGGGCTCTGGGTCGAAGCTTTGCAAGCCGGGTGTGCGGTGTCTTCTGAGCTAATTCTCCAAGCCGTGCACTGTCGGGGTCACACACGCACCCCTCTACGCTCTCATCTATGTACCCAGTGATGACGTACGCACCCAGGCATCAATAACCTGTCTATCTCTGTCTGTCTGTCAGTCATGTGTTTATGTACCCTCGATCTGTCCTTCTATCCACCCACTCATCTATCAATAATGTCTGTCTATGCAGCCATCAGGTGTTATCTATGATCTATCTATCCATCCATCCACTTACCTCTCTATCCATCCATTTACTTACCGACTATCTACCCGTCCATCTATCATCTATCTATCCATCCATGGTATCTATGTATCTACCCATCCATCCATTTATCTACCAACTATGTACTCATTCATCTATCAATCAATCTACCTATCCATCATCTATCTATCCATCCATTTCTATGTATCTATCCATCCATCCATTTATCTATCAACTATGTGCTCATCCATCTATCAATCTATCATCTATCAATCTACCTATCCATCATCTATCTATCCGTCCATTTCTATGTATCTATCCATCCATCCATTTATCTACCAACTATGTACTCATCCATCTGTCAATCTACCTATCCATCATCTATCTATCCATCCTTTTCTATGTATCTATCCATCCATCCATTTATCTACCAACTATGTGCTCATCCATCTATCAATCATCTATCAATCTACCTATCCACCATCTATCTATCCATCCATTTCTATGTATCTATCCATCCATCCATTTATCTACCAACTATGTGCTCATCCATCTATCAATCTCTCATCTATCAATCTACCTATCCATCATCTATCTATCCATCCATATCTATGTATCTAACCATCCATCCATTTATCTACCAACTATGCACCCATCCATCTATCAATCTCTCATCTATCAATCTACCTATCCATCATCTATCTATCCAACCATATCTATCCATCCATCCATCCATCCATCCACTGGATGACAGAGAAGACAGCAGACAGTGTCACATGAAGATGGGCTGTGTGTGTGTTTGGACACGTGTTTGGTGGGTTCGAGCAGGGGTGTGCAGGGCGTGAGCCGGGTGCTGTGTGCACACTGGGAGGACGTGTGGGGCAGGTGCGGAGCCCCCAAGAGCACAGGCCCCACAGGGCGTGTGAGGGAAGGTGCTGACACGGTGCAGCCACGGGGAGACTCCATGGGGTGGGCGCAGACCGGGCAGCCCCCCAGGGCAGCGGGAGGCCTGGGCTTCCTCTCTGGGTCAGACAGGGGTTGGGTTTTGTTTGTTGGTTGGTTGGTTGGTAATTTTAACCTATTTCTTCCTATTGGGATGACCTTGACATAACATCACGTCCGTCCTTTAAGACGGAACAGTGGGATCTCACACGATGGGGCCTCGTGCATCTGTTTCTCTCGTGCGCATCATGTCCTTGAACTGCACGCATGGGGTGGCGGGGCTCACAGTCCGTTCCCGTTCCCGGCTGGGTCGTACTCCCCCGCGTGCACCCAGCAGCCGTCATCTATCCGTGTGTCCATCCGGGGACACTTGGGTTCCTTGTGCCGCGTGCCCTCGGGCCTGGCGAGGATTGCGAGAGCCTGCCGGCTGCTGTGCCTCTGGCCTCCGGGTGAGAATCGACGGAGGTGGGGAGCGGGGGACCCGAGCGCCGCGGCCG
>CM052901.1:103006771-103030158 GCA_028534135.1 Potos flavus | reverse complement strand
CTCTCTTTCTTTCTTTCCATTTCTTTCTTTCCAAAACACGCCATCGGCCATTTCTAAGGAAACAACTCAGGGGCATTTAGGACATTCACTGTGTTGTGCAACCACCAGCTCTGGGTGGTTCCAGAACATTCCCAATCCCCCAGAAGGAGACCCCGTCCCCATTGGCAGTCCCTCCCCGTCCCCCTCTCCAGCCCCCAGCAACCACGACCCCACCTTCTGTCTGTGGGTGTGCCTCACCTGGACATCTGTGTGGACGATCTTTATGTATCTTGGATTTTTAAATCACTGCAAACGCCTTCTCAAGAATCAGGAGACTTGAGTGGAATCTTGCTGAGGTTGTGGGAATCGGGGCCCCGAAATGTCCCAAATGGTCTTGGGGGGTCCTGAGTGATGGCAGATTTGGCCGCAGGTGATTGAGTCTGCTCCCTGAGCAGCCACGAAGGGTCTGTTTTTCTTCTGCATTCAGATAGGGCCATGCTTGGCCCCTTGCCACAGGAGGAGGGGGTGACAACCTGGGAAATGCGACCATTATTGTAGCCACTTCGGTGTGCGTCACCTGAAAATGGGTCTATATGCTCCACTCCGGGATCTCAGAGCAAAGGGGGCTTCAGCTTCCTTGGACGGCAGAGCACCTCCCACTGAGACTGAGAGGGCGTCTCCCTACTTTTCATTTAGGACAAAGCAAGGCCTCTCCTTTGCATTTATTCTTAGAGGCTTAAAATTTAACCACGTGCCCCTGTTTTTATTTTATACAGGGGTTGTAACCACGGACCCCAGACTGGGGGCCTGCAGTAATGGGAATCCATCCTCCCCCAGCTCTGGAGACCAGAGTCTGAGATCCAGGCGGGGCAGGGCCGCTGAGATCCAGGCGGGGCAGGGCCGTGCTCCCTTCCAAGTCTCCAGGGCAGGGTCCTTCCTGCCTCTTCCAGCTTCTGGGGCTCCAGGCGTCCCTGGGCCTGTGGCCGCGTCCCTCCCATCTCTGCCTCCCTCCTCACATGGCTTCTCCTCTGTGTCTGTGTCTCCTCTTCTGTCTCAGGACACCTGTCATTGGATTTAGGGCCACACCCCCTTAATCCAGGAGGACCTCACCTGGGGATTCTAAATTACATCTGAAAAGACCCTATTTGCAAATCAAGTCCCACTCCCAGGTTCCAAGTGGGCATGAATATACAACCCCCTAAAGAAACACTAGAGTGAGGGGAACTGCCTGCGTCCAGGACTAACGCCAATAAAATGCCATTAAAGAGGAGAAAGGCCAGACCATCTTTTCTCTGGGTTTTGCAACCCGCATTCCTTTCTACGATGGCAAGACTCAAATTCCTGGTTTTGCAGAGACGGCTTTTGAAGGGTCTGTGTGGCTTCCGGGACCTCAGACGGCTCTCAGGAAACAGTTGGATGAGCTCAGGGTAAACAAATGAGAAACAGATGAGGCATCACTCTGATGAAAAGGCGCGGGGCCGAGAGATCGGAGGGAGTAGCGTGGCAGCGTGCGCTGGGGTTTTGGCGAGGCCGGGAGCTCTGGGCTGGCGAGCGGAAAGCGCTGATTTAAGCTGCTGAGGGGGAGGGGGTCGTGTCGCCGCTGTGCTCATCCCGTGATCCAGGCTCATCCCTGCTGGACCACGCCGCGCCCACCATCACGTGGAAAGACGACCGAAGCAGGTGGTCCGGGTCTCTTTTAGCTCCTTGGTGTGGGAAGAGGTGGCCGGCTGGAGCCCCCAGGACATCACTGGGACCGTGTCCAGCTCCCCGGGAGGACCGAGCGATAACATGTGGGCGTTTTCCTCGGCTGTTCCAGGAAGTGCTGTGGGTCACAAACTCCCCCCGACTTGGCCACGGCAGCGGTGCAGCAAAGGACCCTATTTAGAAATCACAATCTGGGAAACGCAACCACGTCTTCAGGGTGGTCTTTTTTTTTTATCGTGGGATGTTAGTCACCATACAATACATCGTTCGTTTTTGATGTCGTTTTCGTCGGCGTGCACACTGAGAAGTGTTCGCCACAGTCAAGGGCGTAGACACGCCCACCGTCTCATCGCTCACCATGTTTCTCTCTGAAACACATTGTGTGGCGGGAACATCGAAGATCCCTAGTCACGTGCAAGGGTACGATGCCGTATTGTCACCTGCGGTCACCCTGCCGGACGTGCGATCCACCAGAGCCCGCTCATGTTCCAGCGGAAAGTTTGTGCCCTTGGACCCGTGACGCCGCGTCCCCCAACCCCCAGCCCCTGGACACCACGCTCTGGTCCCTGCGTCCGTGAGTCTGAGTGGTTTAGGTTCCACATACGAATGTGAGCGTGCACAGCGTGTGTTTCTCTGATGTATTTATTACACGAGGTCCATCCATGTTCTTGCAAATGGCGGGACGGCCTGGGTCTTCAAGGCCGCGTGCTAGTCCCTCTATGACAAACCCTTCTCCTTTCTCTGAGCTTCTAGTGACCAGATGCCCAAGTACCAGTGTAGGTATGGCTTACCTTATTCATAGCTTTGAGGCCCATACGTCCTTTCTGGAATGGATAGGAGTTGTGCTGGGGCATGGGGTCTGTCCAATTTGGGGTGTCTACCCTGCCGTTCACCTTTTCCTCTCTTCTGGCATCCCCAGACCTGTGGCTTCCACAGGCTGGTCCACGCCCGGATGGACAGTGAGATTGGACCCAACCCGCCAGCCTGTTATACCGGCCACATCCAGGTTCCCTCCAGGGGCCCGGGACCCTAGAATCTGTTTTCACATGGTCCCTGGGGACTCTGGTGCTGCCTGGGTTGGGAAACCCAGGTTTTCCTCCTCTACCCCCAACCCCTGCCCCCGGAGTCCGTTAGCTGCTGACGTGCCCTCACCTGGAGCTCATCTGGGCTCTGGGAAGGAGGTACCTATGTTGTCATACCAGGGGCTGGTATGGTCTTGGCCTGGCCCTCTCTCTCGGAGCACCAGTTTCTACATGAATGGTGACCTGACCCCCACGCCCCTGCATACTTGTTCCCTTCTTCGTCCTCCTTGCTCATCTGCAAGGCCAGCTTCTCTGATGCTCAGCCCACAGGACGCATCACTTACAGCTGCCAGGGATGTCGGGATCACCCTATATTGGCTGGGTGGAGGAAATCGCTCTAGTCATATTTCTTCTATGGTCCTCTGAGAGTCTACCCAGCTAAAGCAAAGGAGAACATGAAATTATTGATTCAGTTACTTATTCAAAAAAGTGTCAGTTTTTACCATGTCACATGCACAGGATGTTGGGGACTCACTAGCTCGTGGGAAAGTGTGACCTCTGCGCTCCTACAACAATGGGTGGGCAATATGACACTCAGCAGGTGGTGACCATGAGCCATGTTAAATTCTGGGGGGTTATTGTGGGAGCTCCCTATCCACCCACCCACCTACCCACACATCTCTCCATCCATCACCCATCCACCCATTCCTCCATCAACCATCCATCTTCCATTCATCCATCATCCATCCGATGATCCATCCTTCTAACTATCCATCCACCTACCCATCCACTAACTCGTCCATCCACCCATCCTTCCACCTATCCATCCATCTACCCATCCACTAACCCATCCATTCATCCATCATCCCTCCATTATCAATCCATCCATCCATCTTCAATGCCTCCATCATTCATCTATCAATCCACCCGTCCATCTACCCATTCGCCCATCATCCATCCATCCATCCATCCTTCCACCTATCCATCCATCTACCCATCCACTATTCCATCCATTCATCCATCATCCCTCCATTATCCATCCATCCATCCTTCCAACTATCCATCCAACTACCCATTTACCTACCCATCCATCCATCCATCCATCCACCCAGGTTTCCATCCAGTCAGCATCTATCAAGTCACTGAATCAAGGAACCATGGCACCTGCCTTCGGGTTACTGAGTCTCACCTTCAGGCTCTACATACAAGTACCTCTGTCTCAGATTCTTGAAGAATAGTTCTTGTCTTCCTGAAAGGATACATTTTGGTATTTACTGTAGGAGAAATCCTCCATAACAATGGCAGAACCATGAGTTCTAGGCTGAGTGGGTACCACTAATGGACCCACACCTCTTTCCAGTTCCTCCACTCAGAAGACAAGAAAGGCCTCCTGGGTAGGCCTGAAAGTCTTGTACTAGACGTACTTCCTGTGAAGGCACTACCTTGCTTCCAGCTTCTTCTTCCTCCTCCTAAACACCCATCTGGCTGAGTGACATCATCAGTGTCTCCATTCCTCATGTGCCAGGCCGGGATTCCAAAATCACTTTAGATTTCCAGATTTATTCTTCTTGTCCCTGCATTCAAGGCTTAGCATGTCATGCTGACCTCCTTCCTTTATGACCTCCTGGCTTTGTCCTTCTACCTCCACTTCCCCACACCCCCCTCAAGCCAGGGACTCCCCTGTCTTCTCCTGGCTTACCTGGATCGCGATGGCTTCTCGGCTGGTCTCTGCCTCTTGTTTCTATTCTTTCCTGCATTGGGTTTTCTGAGATAGGCTGCTGCAACGAGTTGCTGCAAACTAGTGGGTGGGACATCAGAAATGCATCTTTTCATAGTTCTGGAGGCCAGACATCTGAGATCCAGGTGTCATCACAGTTGGTTCTCATGGAGGGCTGCGAGGGACCATCTGTTCCAGTCCCCTCCCGTTTTCTGGTGGTTTTCTGGTAACCCCTGGTGACCCTAGGCTTGTACGCACACCACTCCAATGCCCGCCTGTGTGGTCACAGGGCCTCCCTGTGTGCATGTCTGCCTCTCTTCCCAAATTTCACCTCCCTGTAAGCACACCAGTCACATGGGATTAGGGGTCCACCCTGATGATGCACAATGACCTCATCTCAACTCATTACATGCATTATGACCTATTTCCAGTGATGGCCACCTTCTGAGGTGCTCTCGCACATGAGGTTTGGGGGTGGGGGGACACAAGGGAGACCATAACACCTGCCTTCTACCAAAAGTCCACGTGCATTTGCAGTTGCAAGTGCCTTATGCGTGGGTGAGAATGACACTAAAAATTGTGCCCACGTTGTGTCGTGGAGAATGTGCATGTCATGCCAAATAGAAGCTGCTCAGATGGAAGGCACTTGACGATAAAATGGTGACACCAAGGCACAACTTGCTCCTGGGAAAACAACTCACATTAGGAAGCACAGAAGCAGCAGGAAAGGTCTCACTTAGGGCTGCAGGCGAGAGGGAGATGGGTCCCGGGATCACGGCAAAAACCCAACAAAACCCCAGTGTCCTTATTTTGTTTGGGGGCCATTACTTTGGTGTCCATGAGCGTGGGTCATGGGAAAAACTCTTGGTTTCTCTGGAACACTTGGGTCGCTTGTCCGTTTCAGAGAATTTAACTTCAAAGGAGAAGTAGGGCATCCTAGAGACGATGAGAATGTAGAAGTATGTTTTATTGCACAACCTGAGGCATGGAAATATAAATGATCAAAGAGTTGGCGTGGGCATGTTTTCCCACTTACGCAGAGCGAGCCCAGTGTGCTGGGATCTTAATTGTGGTCAAAGGTGACTCTCCCCAAGCGGGTGGTCCTCTTGCTGCCCTGCTGGGGGGGCGAGGTGGGGTCAGCAGCTCTAACGGGTGCCTCTGGCCGTCTGAGGGCATCTCAAGACACTACACAGGATGACTTTGCCATCAGAAATTAAAACTCTTCTTTATTCAACAGAGCCATGTGCTCTGGGTGGTATTTGTGGTCGGAGTGTGGTGGGGAGGACGGTGTTGATGCACTCATGGTGCTGGAGGTCACGAGTATGAGATGAGTGTTTTGGGGTTAAAACCAAGGTGTCCTCAGGGCTGCGATCCTTCTGGAGGCTCGGGGAAGAAGATGGGCGTCCTTGCCCTTCCCAGTGTCCTGAGGTTGCCCGTGTTCCTTCACTGATGGTGCCTCCTCTGCCTTCTCTGCCCATTGTCCCATCTCTGGCCTCACCTCATGTCCCTCCTCCTCAGGGTCAGACCCCTGCCTCCCTCTTACTGGCACTTGTGATGGAGCGATCCCATCTGGATAATCAGGACATCTGATCCCATTGGCAAAATCCCTTTTCTATATGAGGTGGCACATTCATGGGTTCTGGGGATCAGGACGTGGACATTTCGGGGGCCCCTATTCAGTCTGGGACATTCTCGAAGATCACAGTCACAGGTTCTAGAGACAGGCATGTACATACCTTTGGGGACATTCCTCTGTCTCCCACACAAGGATCAGGACGTGGACATCTTTGGGGACATTTTTCTGTCTCCCACATGGGGATTAGGATGTGAACATCTTTCGGGACATTTTTTTCTCTCTCCCACAGCACTAATCAGATCCTTTGCTGTTTCTGACATTTTTGTTAGACTCTGGCTCCTTCGAGTCTAATTTGTCCCGCAGGGCATTGCCAACATTTTCGTTAGGCACGTGAGGAACCAATTAGGAGGATTGCAGGGTCAGTCTCTTGCCTGAGCGCCTTTCATGACTTCTGCATGGTATGAAGTCACAAGATGAACAAGAGGAGGCAGAAGACACAATTTTGAAATGGGTGGTTATTAGGTCCAATGCATCAGCCATTCAATCAACAAACATTATGAGAGCATCTGCCATGTGTTCATGCTGTACGGGGCTAGAAATCCTCAAAGTACCATGGCGTCCCTCGACCCAATTGTGGTCTGCGAGGGAATGGAATGGCAATTTCATGGTGGGAAAGCGGCACCAGTGGGATGTCTCTGGTGCCGAGTTCTGTGGGACCCTATGCCCTCCATGATGCTCTGCCTGTAGCTCCCCTTCAGACCAGCAGGGATAGTCTCCACATCTTTGGGATGAGGTGGAGACCTAGACTTCATACCAGCAATGCCCGAGGGACAGTAGACTGTGCTTTGTGGATGTCCTGGGAAGAACGGGAAGGCCGGGTGCTCACATGGTGTTCACACGACAATGGCAAATGTCATCTGTGGTTGACATTTTCAATGAATTGACATTGACTACATGCCAACACCATGCTTATCATGCACCTGCCCTAGGCTGGGCATCCTGGTTCCTGGTTCTCTCTTTGACCCTTTAACAGTTGAGGGATGGTGTGCCACCTGCAAGTTTGGAGGGAGTGTGAACTGTCCCAAGTGTTTATGTCGACATCATGATGGTGAACACGATCAATGCCATGAATGGGAAAACCAGCATGGTGTGGGGTATTCTCGCATTTTCTAGATTCGTAGAATGTTCATCCGTGGTGCCATTGGTGGTTGAGTCCCGCTGTGAGGGCTGAGCATCCTTTGTCCTGCCCGAGTGTCACTGAGATGTTTTGTGTAGCATTGCATGGTGGTGACATCACAAGCTCAGGTGAATCTGTGGCCAGGTGTCCCTGTGCCCTGTTCACCTCAGGACAGATGCGAGGAGACTCCCATGGCTGGACAACCTCTTGGAGGCTTTCGGCTCAGGCAGGAGCCCCGTGGGGCTGTGGGAACTGCTGGGACCCGTCCCCTCCAGTTCTGAGGGAGACTGAGGTGGTGGGAGAGGGGGGTGGCAGTCTACCCACATGTGCCCAGTGACATGCACACATGATGGTGGGCATGTTCATCAGAAAGTCCTACTTTATTCTCTTACCGTAAGATTTTTAACACCTCGATGTGGTCGATGGAAGCCAAGCAGATGGCCTATTTCAGGGACACATGGCTCACATTTCAGCATTCCAGTTGGTTGACTGTTGGCATCCAACGAACCTTGAAGAGCATGGGGCCGTAGTGGACAGTCCATTGAACTGAGAGGGGCATGATTGAAAGGGAAGCCTGCGGAGGGTCCGAGAAGCACTGAGTGAAGTTGGCCTGTCACATCAGTCCTGTTTGTCCACAGCATGAGACCACAGGAGGAGCAAAATGGCGGACAGAGCCATCGTTAGGCTTGGAGCCATGGAGCTTGGTTGAATGGATTAACCAAGTAAGCATAATGATACCCTGATTCTTTGAGTTGTGTAGACAAAACCACACTGATTTTAGGCAACTCGGAGATGTTGAGTTGGCTAAAAACCTTAGAGCAAATGTTTGCTAACTGATGAGAATTCCATTCTGCCTCAAGGATGCTGGATCCCAGAGTATAATGCTTAAATTTTGATAATTTTTGTTTGGGAAGGATAAAGTTGTTCTAGGGTATGACACTATTCAGTGAGTCTTGACTTGGGAAGCGGGGCTTTCAGACTCTGTTGTGAGGCGGCATGGGTGTCCTTCAGAACCACTCGGGGTACACAGGCCTAGAGGGGCCTCAGGAAATCTGCTTCTCTCTGCTCGGTGTCTCACTCTTTCCAAGGAAAGCGCATTTGGACGAAGATTTTGTCCATCTAGAAATGCCCCAAACCATCCAATTCAAGAGCCAGAACTGTGGTTTGGTTAGTCAGTTCATTGAAGAAGGAAAACTAATACTTACCAGGCGCAAGGTGATCCCTGAAATCCAATGACATTCGCCAAAGGGCTCCGCATACCAGTAATGTTTGGATGAAAGAGACCAGCCCCCTGCTCAGGTCTCTCAGAGAAACCCTTAATTGCCCACCCGGTGTTGGCTAAATGGATTCTTGGCCACATCCGTGGAGGACCAGTGAGACTGCTGAAACCTGTCTTGGAGCTTCTATTCCATTTAACGCGATATTTGCATAACATTCTGAGACCAGTAGATATATAGGAAGGAGATGGAGATAATCATTTCGGAAGGCACAACGAAGGAGGAACACGTGGGCATCACAGAGACAAAGACACGCCATCTTTGTTCTGGGAAAAGCTGACATTTGGACCCCAAGGTTGAAGAGGACGGGCCCACCCACATATTATTTTGAGGTTTGTTACCGAGTGTGGGTTCTCGGGATCTTGGAAAGTTATTTTAAACGCTCTGCTCCGGCCCCGTAAAGAACACGCAGTCCACTCAGGAATCCATCGCATTGATCCAATGCCTTGGCAGAATTAGTGAAACCTGGCCCTGATTTTAATGCTGGGGGATCTGACTTGGGGCTGTTGTCGGATCCCAAGTATGGTCAGCACCCTACGATGCCTCCTCTACCCATCCGCCTTCCTTTCAGAGAGTCCTTTAGGATGCAGCATTGGCGGAAATTCTTCTCGGCAGCTGACCTGAGTCCCTCGTGCTTCAGCCTGAGCTCGAATTT
This sequence comes from Potos flavus, assembly GCA_028534135.1. Classification (NCBI taxonomy): domain Eukaryota; kingdom Metazoa; phylum Chordata; class Mammalia; order Carnivora; family Procyonidae; genus Potos; species Potos flavus. The sequence goes on along the minus strand of CM052901.1, from coordinate 103,021,051 downwards.
GTTGCTTCTGCTTTGGTTTGTTTTCGGCTGGAAGGCATCTGAGCTTGCCCCTAATTGCTCGCTGCTGTGGCTTCCATACGCCTCCTCTGCCTGGGATCCCAGTTCTTAGGGTTCCCATTGGAGCAGGATTTCCCCCCTGGAATGCCATGGCCTCTCAATGGGGCACACACAGTTTTGGGGCAAAGACCCAGGAGAAAAAAAAAAAACACTCTTTTTGTGTTTGAAGCATTTAGTAGAGGGGTTCAGCCAGCAGAGGACTCTGTGGGTATAGAAATAAATGCAGAACAATTCTCAATGCATCTCAGAGCGGGAGCAAAATGCTCTTGGAGAGAAACAGCGGCCCTCTCAGATTCTCAGATTCTCGCAATGCTGGAAATAAGTCCTTCGAGGTTATTCGGAGTTGATCTGCCTCCCAGGGGACACTTGGCCCTATTGGGGAACATTTTTGATTTTGTTCCAGCTGGAGGGTTGCTTTTGTCTTCTGGGAGGTGCAGACCAGAGATGTTGCCCAATTTTGCATAACACACAGCACAGCCCAGCATGAAGAATTATTCTGCCCGAAATGTCAGTACAGCTGAGGTTAAGAAACCCCCCTCTGGAGGAGTCTAGATCACTTTGCGGACTCTGAAACTGGGGTTCCTGAATGGGAGGTCGCAGGTCAGTGACCGAGGCAGGTGGCCCTCCCTGCCTCAGCTCAGTCTCGTCCCACTGGTGTGGTGGCCGCAGCGTGACCCCATCGGTGGGTGAAGGCATTTGGCGTGACAGACACGGTTGGGAAGGAGAATGCCCGTGTCTCTCTCTCCAAGCCTGGCCCCTGCTGGTGCATGGGACCCATTCCCCACGGAACAAGGTGCTGGAGCTGAGGGTTGCTGGTGGCTACACAGCCTGCATGAAGGCTGACGGACGAGTGACGCTGTCCAGAAGGTGTCCTATCTCCGGGTTAGTGACAGACCGAGGCAGGGTGACATCGTGGTGGACGGTCAATGCTTGTGCTGGTGTTTCGGTCATGTCTGTAGGCTTTGTTGTCATGAACCGAAACAGGGGGCAGCATCCCACCTCCAAGTGGGGTCTCCAGCCCATTCTCGTCCTGCTCATGCGGCTTCCCGTGGTGAAGGCTGGGGGTGGAGACACAGCATCCCTCCTGGAAGGGAAAGGCTGTTTTGGTCACGATGTGCCGTATTTGAGGAAAGAAACGGGGTCTTTGGGAAGGCCGCAAGCTCCCTTCGTCGCCGAGATGCCCAGGGAAACACAGCCTGGTGTCAGGAGGGCTCTAATAAAAACATTATCGGAGGCTCATTTGGAAACGGGGCATGGGGAGGGGGTTTGTGTTGCATAGATTTTTCTGGTCTTTTGCCCCCTAGGCACTTTCCCTGCATTTCTTTTTTTGGCTTTACTGCACCAGAACTCAGTGCAACACTGAGTGGTGGTGCCTCGGTGAGAAAGCACAGAGGCTTGCACAGGGAGGCACACACTTGGTTTGATTCTGAAAAGAAACAAAGGTGATTTTAGTTGATACATTGTTGCAACAGGAGGGCTGGGATCCAACCCACTGGGAACTCTATGGTTTGCAAAACTGGGCCTCTCCAGGGAGTCTCCATGTGGCACTCACGCTTCCCGGGTGCTCCTCAGTGGGTGGATTCCCCAGTTTCCACTGCGGACAGTGACAGGTACCCTGTTCCAAATACACTGCGGCTTCGAGCACACGGATGCAAGAAAGACAGGGGTGGTGTTTCGCCATCCGGAGGTTAGGAATAGCAAAGTGTATGTTGGCTTATGTCAGGATTCCTTGCTTTTGCTCACAAAACCTGCACAGCCTGGGGTTTTTGCTGACGGTGCAGTGGCTCTGAGTGTCCGCCCCGAAAAGCCCGATTATGTGGCTGGCAGTCCTGCCCGGAGTGTGGCGGGTGCGTGTGGACCCAGGCCTTCTCCCAGCCGGGTCCTGGGATCCGCACCGACAGCTTTCCAGCCTGTCACTGACGGCGGTTTATTTTCCCTGGCCTGGAACCCCCATGTGACGCGCGCCCCCAGCGCATGGTTCCAGGCAGCAGCCCAGACACTCGGGGAAATCCGCTCGCGGTGTTTGATTACACTTCTGCGCGTCAGGGCGCTGCGTAAACACAGGTGACAGCCCAAATAAGCACCGCTTAATTTGATTTGGCTAGCGGGGTGGTCACGCCGAAATGCGGTGGGAGGTGGAAACCGGCGTGTCTGCGGGGCAGCTTTGCCCCCATTGTAGGGGCGCTGTTTCCACCGCGCTTTTCCGCGGAACATTGTTTCTTCTCTGTGTGCGCGTGCGCGCGAGGAGACCGGCTTCTCAATTGCATCGAGCGCCCGCGAAGAGGACCATTGTGCTTGGAAGGATTTCATTCCTTCATCTCTGTATCTGTGCCTGCGTCTGACTAGTTAAACACAGTTAGGGCAGTTTAATTCTTGCGATTTGACCGGTTTACGAAGTGCAGCTGCTGGTAACCAGCGCGTGCAGCCCATGGTCTCGCTGCGTCTCCACGGGAGTGGCTTTCTTTGGGGGCCCTTTGTGCCGGCGCTGGGGACCAGGAGGGTCCTGCCTGTAGGCCGGGGAGCCGGCGGTGTGGGTGGGGAGCTCAGTGCCTTGCTGGAAACCGGGCGACAAGCCTTCAGGGTCCTGCAGGCAGCTGTGGGTGGGGGCTCTTTGGGGAAGGCACGTGCAGGCCGCCAGCATTTGGGGGCTGTGTAGGAACCCCAGAAGGAGGTGGGGCCCAAGACGGTGCCCCCGGCTAGGCAGCGGGCACCTCCCCGTTGTCCGGTGAAGGCGTCCCACCAGCTCCGGTGCACGGAGCCCACCACGGCGGGCGGGCGCCGGCTGTCCTCCCCTGCGCCCCGGGCTGGGACAGGGGACTCAGAGGAGCGTCCCACGTTGGGAAGCGAGCGGGGAAGCGGTGAGGCCGAGGCCTGAGTGTCAGGGGCGCGTCCGCGCACGAGGTACCCGAACACCCGGGCTGGTGCGCGCCTCGCCAGGGGCCGGCCACGTCTGCCTCCGCGTCGGGAGCCGTCTGGGAGCTGTAAGTGCAGGATGAGCTAACATTATAGACTTATTTGGGATTTAAGGCTTAGTTAAATATGCCCCTCAAAAAAGTTTTCTCACTTTTTTGATACGCGACTTTTGTTATCAGGCTGTTAATAAGGCGGGACGCGCCGGCGTGCGGAAGGAAGCTGTTGGCGTGTCAATTACACGGGGCTGCATTTCCGTGCTCATTAGTATTCTTGGATGTCTCTAATTTACATCTAAATGTACTGACTAATTTTGATCCAATCATGTCAGAAATGATAGGTACTGTGTGGGACGAGATGACAGCCCCACCAGCAGAAATTGCCAGAGCCAGGGATCCCCCAGGGCGATGATTTAATGCCCGAGTCAGCCAGGGCTGTCAGAATCGGCGGCCAAATTATGACACATTATGCCGGCAATGGACCCACACGGACGCGGCGCGGGGTGGGTGGGGGGAGCTCGGTTATTAAACCCGCGCCCCCCGCCCGCCCCACGGCGCTGCTCCCCGCCCCGCCGCCAGCACACAGCCTGCGCGCCCCCGGAGAACTGCTAATCACCCTTCCGAGACCCCTTCCGCCGAGCGGGCTGCGGGCCGTGGGGGTGACACTGGGGCGCCGGAGGGCGGCCCTCCGCGTTCTGCGCCCCGGGCCCACAGAATGACATTTGCCTTGTCCCCACAAACTTTGTGCAACGTGTGTGTGCTGCAAGGGTGCGCTGCTTTCTTCCCACGGGCGTGAGTGTGCGTGTGAGTGCATGTGTGCTGACCTTGTGCACACGTGTGTGCCTGTGTATACAAGCGCGTGCCTGTGTGTCTCTGTGTGTGCACGTGTCTGTGTGGGTGTGAGTGCTTGTCCCCGGGTGTGCACGTGTGTGTGTCTGTGTGTAAGTGTATGCATGTGCCTGTGTGTGTCTGTGTGTACATGGGTATGCGTGCATGTGTGTGTCTCTGTCTCCATGTGTGCACATGTATGTGTGCATGTGTGTGTGACTGCACGTCCCTGTGTCTGTGCGTGCCTATATGTCTATATGACTATGTGTGTGTGCTGTGTGCTTCCATGAGTATGTGTGCACGTCTCTGTGTGTACCAGTGTGTGTGCATGTGCCTGTGTGTGTCCATAACTGTGTGTGCATGTGTGTGCCTGTGTGTGTGCCTAACCGGGTGTACCTGTGTGTGTCCGTAACCGTGTGCGTACGTGTCCGTGTGTGTGCAAGTCTGCATGCACGTGTGTCTGTGTGTATAGAGGCGTGTGTGTGCACGTCCCTGTGTGTCTGTGACCATCTGCGTGCATGACCCTGTGTGTGTGCATGACCATACGTGCGTGTGGACGTCTGTGTGTCAGCTGCCCTCCTTCAGGACCCCTCTCCTGAAGCGAACAAAGACCCTCTCTGCACCCCGGCCCAGCCTGGCCCCTGCGTCCTCCCCGATCTTAGCTGAAGGGGATTTTCCTGTCACAGGCAAGCCTGCACGACAGGAAATGTTTATTTTTGTACCTGCTGTTTTTATTCCTTTCCCAGAGGAGGAGAAGGTGCGATAGGGGAGCAGCCCCCGGGGGTGTGTCGCCCTGGACACGGCTGCGCTAGCCGGGGCCTCCGACGTCCGCCCGCGAGACGATCCGCTGCCCGTCTCACCTCTTCAAACCCGTGTGGATCACCGTGGGGGCGAAATGCACTCCCCGTCGTCACTTGTGCTGGCTTCTCGTGGCCTCACGGGCGGTTCTGGGTGGCCGCCCCCACTGTTTTGTCTTATCTGTGTCGGGTTACATCCCAGGCGGTTTCCTTAGGAAACTCCCCCGCACGCTGGTTCCCGAGCAGGTTGGTGTGGGAATTAGCGATAGTGACGGAGAGGAGCTGAAGCATGAACATTCCTGGAGGTGGGGAGCAGGGACACCGAGCAATGGCTCCTCAGGAAACGGGGGAAGCACTGAATTCAGCATTTCAAAGAGCGTCACCCGCGCATCGGAAGGAATTCACACCCGTCCCTCTGTCCTCAGGAGCGGGATGTCAGGAAAAGCACACCTTCCGGGCCCAGCAGGCGGGAGCCGGGATCCCGTCAGCTCTGAGGACCAGGCACTCGGCTTTCCAATGGAGAGGAAGGAGGAGATCGGGTGACTGGGATCTGCTGCTGTTGGCGGAGTGTCCTTACCCTGCAGGACACGTGGCAGGGACTCGCGAGGGCAAGGGGACTAGACAGTGGTGTTTCCTCCTCTGTGCACGAAAGCACCTGCTGTGTATTGCACGGGCCCATCACATTTGGTGCGTGGTTTGCACATGCGTGTCTGTTTGCAGGAACCCGTGGAGGCTGGTGCACCGGGCCAGATCCCTTTTCCAACTTCCGGAGGCATCTCTGTCCGGAAATCTCGAGTTGAGTGCTTTTTGGGTTCCTTCTGGCCACTTGCATAACCAAGACCGAATATTAAAAGGCAGGTGTCTTGACATTTCTAAGGCGTTAGCTTGATATCTGGAGGTTTCGGGGCAACATAAGGAATTAGCTGGTCCCTTGAAGGGCACCATCCCGAATCAGGTATGATGTGTCCTCTTCTTTGTGTCAGTTTTGTGTTCATTTCGGACAAGTTGAGGCTCCTGAAGAGGTGCCCTCAAGGTTCCCTCTGTGTGGGAAGGACATCTTGCAGCCTCGTGAACCAGACGGGGAGACGAAGCCACTCAGGTGCTACATGCACAGGTGTCCCAAGGCCCAGAATCCCTGCGCCAGCCCCCATACCACCTTCTGGAGCCACGTATCCCCGAGCAGACCCCATTGCTTCTGCGATACCCAGCCTCTCCCTTTGCAAATCCAGGTACCTGGATCACAGATCTCTACAATTATTTCCTGCATTGGCATTTTGTGACTAAATCTGGACAATCACGGAACACCTCCTGGGTCCTGGGGCGAGCGTCGGCAAACCCAGCCCCGTCACCTGATTCGGTGTGGCCCACCCAGGAGCTAAGAATGCTTTTAGGAAATCACGCAGTGTTGATTTTTACTTTCCATCTTTGAATGGCTGGGAAAAATCAGAAGATGAATATTATGTAACGCAAGAAAATGATATGACATTCAAATCTCAGCGTAAACTCCCGTGAGGACACAGCCACACCCTTCCGTATAGGCATGGACTGCGGCGGCCTTTGCACCACAATGACTGAGCTAAGACATTGCGACAGACACCGTGTGCTCTCAGTGCTGGGCACAAAATTGTGTTCCCCCAAAATGCACATGTGGAAGCCGTGCCCCACCCCCAGTGTGATGGGATTTGAGCTAAGGGAGACATTAAGGTGAAAGGGGTCATCAGACTGGAGCCCTGGTGCCTCCATAAGAAGAGACAGCAGAGATCTGTCTCTGTCACGTGAAGACACGGCGAGAAGGCGGCCGTCTGCAAGCCAGGAAGAGAGTCCTCACCAGGAACAAAATCTGCTCCGCCTGAACCTCAGGCCTCCAGCTTCCAGAACCACAAGCCGTAAATGTCGGGCTCACACACCCTGCTCTGTGGGGCTTCGTTGTGGCAGGCAGAGTAAACTCCTATACCCACAAAGTCCTAAGTACGTATCTGGTCTTGTGAAGCGGACGTCTGCCAAGCTCTGTACACAGACAGCCCAGCTGTTCCGATTTCACTTGCTTGACGTTTGGGGCTACCCCAGAAGGCTGCCTTCAAAGACAGGATTCCTGCTCCCTGGACTCCCCAGCGAGGGGCTGGGGGACACTGGGAGGCACTGATGGAGCTTCCCTAAGGCACGCTGCCTGTTCTTCTCAGGGGGGATGAGGTGCATCAAAGCACGGGGAGACAGCCTGGGGCCGGCTGGGTTTGTGTCTTCAAGCCTGCAGCCAAGAAGGACATCATATGGGGCCTTACAAGCTCTCAGGGTATCTCATTCTCTCACTTCCAGACCAACACAGTCCCTACAACAACATCAGGCTGACACCCAGGGGCTCTGGTGACGGGCAGCAGGAGAGTCTGTGGGATGCTGATATCTCCAGAGCCCCAGCCCTGCTTGATTCTGGGGCCTTGAGAGCATGCACCCCTGGCTGCCTGTAGGGGCAGATGCCTTCCATCCCGCTCCTACGAACCCTGGGACCACAGTCTGCAAAAGGAACAGACTTCCCGACAGGGTGCTTACCCATGGTCGGGGACTCCTTTTGTGTCCCTCTGCAGGAATGTCCTGGGGCTGCCAAATTACCCAAAACCATGCTCCCTCCCGAGGCTCCAGGGAAGGGTCCTTCCTGCCTCTTCCAGCTTCTGGGGCTCCAGGCGTCCCTGGGCTGGTGGCCGCATCCCTCCCATCTCTGCCCCCGTCCTCACGTGGCTTCTCCTTTGAGTCTGTGTCTCTTCTTCTGTCTCTTATATGGACACTTGTCGTGGATTTAGGGCCACCCTGATCCAGGATGATCTTATCTCAGATTTTTCACCTGATTCTCTCTGCAAACACCGTTTTCAACCCAAGGTCCCATTACAGTTTCTGGGAGCAGCACGTGGACATATCCTTTTTGGGGACACATCTTTCATCTCAGAAAATGTCAGGTTCCCCACCTAGGGGAACAGCAATGGCAGGGTGCCTCCTGGCACGGGAGCCCGGGTTCCCTACCAAGCTCAGCCACACCGCAGCTCTGGGGGACTTGTCCCTCGTAGCAGTAAGAACAACCACATCAGCGGCAGGAACAGTAATAGTCATGACAGCTCAAGGACCTGTGTCCGTGCACCCACTCAATGTCCTCCTTCCACAAAGCTGAGGTCCCTGTGCTCAGCTGTGCACCGCATGCTGCTTAGAGAGGCACTTCTTCCCTCTCACGGACGAGACCGTGTGTTTGAGAGAGTGCAGCTTGCAAACCACAGATCTTATGAAATATGGCAGCCTGGGCATTGAGGGTGGTGTCTCTGACCCCACAGAGCCTGTCCACGTATCTGTCTCTAAAGGGTCCTGTGCTCACGCTGCATTAACTATGACTGGGGAACCAGCAAGCGAGGATCTTTCTTCTTCCTTGGTTTCCCTCCATCAACATTACTTAGGAAGACCAGGCTCCCCGGGAGCGTTTCCTGGCTGGTGATCCCTGCCTGCAAAGGGGCTTTTCACTCATGATTGGAGTCACAACTTTCAAAGCCTCTTGCTACACGGGATTAGGGTTTTCGAGCCTCCCATCTGCTGGGGCAGGTGTAACTCTCCTGGAAACATGGACGCCAGCCTTGGTTGGGCGGTGAGGCTGAGTTCTGGGCTCTGCATGGTTCCTTTTTCCAGGAGCCCTCAATCCGCCTCCCAATGCAGCAATCAGGACCACCTCAACTCAGGGCCACGGACGGGGGTGGTGTTTGTCAAGTGGTCCTGGGCTCAGATGAGAGTGAACATCACAGCAACATGGTAGGGACTGCTTTTCATCTTTTCGGGAAGGGCTTTGGGGGGAAAATAAAAGAAAACTCCTCTTTTCCCAGTAGGTGCTGCAGGTGAGTCTTCTCATAAGAACGCGCTGGATGGGAAGTCCCAGATTTTTAAAAGCAAATTAATCAGGGACTGCATATTCCCACCTGGGGAAGATGAAACACGAGATCCTTTGAGGTAGCAACATCCTTGGCGAACTCTTTCTCCCTTTCACATTTACATCCCCGTTATCTTAAAAACGATTTACGTTGACCTACATGCAGGCGTTGTAATACGATGGAATGGTGATGATCATACTAATACCAGCAAAAATAGGTGAGAAAATTGGGGCAAAGGGAAAACCAGGCCAGGGAAGATCCGGCAAAGCTAGAGCCGATGGCTGCTGCTGTGTGGGTTGGGTTCTCCAGCAGCAGAAGCAGAGAAGAGATTTGGGGATTAGGGGGCAGGGAACTCGTTCGGGGTCAACATCCCTAAAGGGCAAGGCTGAGTACGGAGAGACATCGAGGCTCGTGCAGGCTTTGAATCGAGGGAGTTCTGGATGGGCACGCCCATCACAGTTGCCCCGAGACGGGTTGGTAGAGCCCAGTTTTGGCCCCCACCTGGCTCAGTCCTCAGGAGGCTGTGATTCTGGGCGGGCAGCTTTCTGCAGCGAGACTGACCCCAACGTAGCTGGAGGAAGCCTGCCGACAGTCCTCTGTGCCACTGTGTGGTGAGGTCCTCCTCGTAGGGGGTCTGAGCGGACCACACGATGTCTAGCACAATACATCAAATGCGCGTACACCCTGGAAATGGACTGAAAATGCACACCGAGCTTTCTACAAGCGTCTGCCGCTGTGTACCACACGTGCATGGCCCATGAGTATGGACCACATGTCCACACGGAGCTTTCTATGCGCTTCCCCCACCATAAACCATATATATGTACGTGATGAGCACGGACCGTACATTCACACGGAGCTTTCTACATGCGTCGGCCACAAGACACCAAATGTGTGTGTGCTCTGGACATGGACCACACAGTCACCGTGAGCATCCTAGCCACCACGTGCAGAAGGACACAGGCGCAGCTCAGGGCTCTCGGGGGCAGTCACTGGCCTTTCCCCTGGCCCCCACCAGACAATGAGCCCCAGGAAGTCACAGGTGACCCTTGTCTGCTCCACAGGGGCATTTCCTGGGCCCACATAATGCCAAGGACAGGCTAGACACACCACACGCATTCACTGAACCGAACTAAAAAAAAAAGATTTATTTATTAATTTTAGAGAAAGAATGGGGACGGGCGGACGGAGAGGGAGGGAGAGAATCTCAAGAAGACTCCCTGCGGAGCATGAAGACTGACACTGGGCTCGATCTCACGACCTTGAGATCGTGACCTGAGCCAAAATCAATAGTTAGACGCTTCACTGACCGAGCGTCCCAGGCGCCCCTGAACTAAATTTTTAATTTTTATTGTGAAATGATTTTTGCCATCGGGTCAATTTTGAGCAGCTCTATACTTGGCTTCCTGGTAGAGTTGGCATGAGATTTGGGGGCAAGTATGTATGGGTTTCCTTTCTCCTTGTAAGGGTTTCTGGGTGACATGGGTGTTGGCTTGGAGTGATTGCCCAACGGGGCCACTGCGGTCCCGTGTCCTATGTCTCTGCCCTCTGTCTTCCAGCCATTAGCTTCTGTCCTCCTGCTGTTTCCCCGTGGCCTTAAAATGGTCTCGGAATGTTCTGGTACTAAGGCAATATCATCCTTGCAACCAAGCTGGGAAATCTTCCTTCTTTCTCTATTTTCTGCAAGAGTTTGTGTAAGATTGGTGTTTTCTTTCTTCCTTAAATGTTGGGCGGTGTTCCCTGGGGAATGCCATCTGGATCTGGGTAATTTTTCATGGGGAGTTTTAACAAATATGAACTCAATCTGCATGATAGATACAGAACTAATCAACGTTTCCATTTCTTGTGTCAGTCTCAATGCATTGTGTTTTTCTGAGAATTTGTCCACTTTATCTACATTCTCCAATTCATTAGCATAAGGTTATTTTAAATATTTATAGCCATGTCCCTCTCCATTTTTAAAATTCCTGATTCTGCTGATTTGTGTCTTTTCTCTCTCTCTCTCCTTTATTTTTTATTAGTCTTGCTCAAGGTTTATCCATTTTATTAGTCTTTTTATACAACCAACTTTTGGATTTATTGATTCTGTCGCATTCTTGTTTCCTATTCTTTTTTGTTTTGCCATTTATTGTTTGCTGCCCTCTGCTTTCTTTTGATTTAATAAGTTTTCCTTTTCTCCGAACTTATTCAGATGAGTTTTTACACACTGGTTTTCGGCATTCCTTCCTTTCTAAAATACAAATTTAGGGCCAGAAAGCTTGCCGCAGACGCAGTGTTGGCAGCAGACCATACATTGTGATGAGTTGAGTCAGCACAACATTTCATTCAAATTGTCTTCTGATTATCGTCGTAGTCTCTTTCTTGATGCATTGGTACCTTGGGACCATGTCCCTGAATCTCCAAACATTTGGGGGGCTGTCTAAACATCATTTTAAAAAATTGGTTTCTAGTTTAATTCCGCGATGGTCAGAGATCATATTCTGCATGGTTTTGGTCCTTTGATATGTGACGAGCCTCGTGTGATGACCCACGATGTGGTCGTTTTGGGGAAAGTGGTCCTCTTGAAACATGACACAATGTCTTTACTGCACCCAACGGAGGAAGAATTCAGCCATATTTTTAGGGCAAATTTGTTCATCGTCCTCTCTGTTGGATGGCGCCGAGTGTGAAAATCTCCTATAAGGTGACAGACTTGTGTTTCTCCTTTTCTTTCTGCCGGGTTTTGCTTTACGTATTTTTGGGATTTGTCATCCTTACCACAAGAGTTTCGCCCTGTTGGGTTTTCCTGGCAGCTTGAGGTTTGTGTCATTCTGAAACGTCGTCCTTTTTGCGCAGGAATGCCCATTCCCTTATCGTCCTGAAATAAGCATCATTTCTCCTCTTTGAACTGTTAGTCTGTGTCCTATTCTGAAGGTACGTCTCTTGTTAGCAAGACTGTATTTTACAAATCTGGTTGGACAATCCCTGTATTTGAAGAACTTAACCCTGAAACATTCTATTGATCCATTATTATGGATTATTGATCCATTTGCCTTAAACGCTGTGTTCCTACTCTTTGTTTTCTCTCTCTTTCCCACCTGTGGTCATTCTCCCCCTCTCCTGGTTTCCCTCTTTGTGTTGATTTTGTCTTTTTATTTGATTATATTTATTTGACCATATCCCATATCTATTGGCTTGCTAACTCACCACTCTTTTTCGGTATGAATTTGTGACGAATTTAATTTTTACAAAAATTCAGTGTCTACCATCCACATTTCTCATCTGGAGCCTTGGGTTTTCAGTCAAGGTCACTCAGATTGTCGGCGAAATTCAGTTCCCTTGCGGTTTTAGGGACAAGATCCCATTTGTACCCTGGCCGTTGACTCTTAGGAGACACCCACAGTCCTGCCACGAGGACCTCTCATCACGTGGCAGCTTACTTCCTGAGCCCGGAGGAGTATCTGTCTCTGATCTACCAAGGTGGAGTGTACGTAAGGTCATCTCATCATGGGAACCACTGTCCCATCACCTTTGCCATATGAAGTGACCTGGGGGGGCCTGGGTGGCTCAGTCGGGTGAGTGAGTATCCAACTCTTGATTCTGGCTCAGATCATGATCTCAGGGTCATGAGATCAAGCCCCATATCAGGCTCTGAGCTGAGCGTGGAACCCACTAGAGTCTCTCTATGTCTAAAAAAAGTAACCTATCAAGAGAATGACATCCCACACAGCCACTGGTTGTACCGTCATGCTCGGAGAGGAAGGGGATTACAGAGCACCAGGCAGGGGGACTGTAGGGGCCCATTTCAGAATTGGGCCCACTGCAGCTGCCCACTGTGTGGTCCACCCAGTCTTAGAGGTGAGGATGCCTCTGTGACCCAAGGCCACCAAATCCGTTTACACGTGGTTCACTTTGCTTTGTATGGTATTCCTTATTTGTCTGGTGAACTCCTACACATCCCTCAAAACCCAGTTCTGAAACCCCATCTTGCACGAAGTTTTGCTCACTCTCCAAGCACGGGACTTCTGTTAGCATACCATGTGGCAATCCCCTCCGTGGAGCCTTGCCTTCGGGCACCTTCCATCTCTACAATTCCAGCCTCCGAGACCTCCAGGGGGCACCCAGTAGGTGCTCAAAATACATTTACCGAATGAATGAACATCCGGGTGCCAAAAAACCAAGCTGGGTGCTTACGTACATCCTGGTGGATTGAAAGCATGTGTGTCAGATAAGTAAAAAAAGAAAAAATTAATAAAAAATGTAAAGTGCTTTTGGACATAGTTAAGTACTTTATTTTTTAAAATTAATTTTAAAATATTTAGTTTGGATTTTGTTATAACTCATTTTGAGGTCAAACATGCAGTTAAAAGACGCTGAAAGCCATAAAAAAAAAATCCACCCCAGGCCCCTGTGTTCTCCCCGTGTCGGCGAACGTCCTCCTGGAGGCCCCGTGGCACACTCTCCAGCTGGGGCCCCGGCCACTGACCTCCGTGTCTGTGCAGTTCCTGCCGGCAGGGAGCCTCCCTGAGCTTGATTGCTGGCTTCCTCTCACCGCACAGACGGCTCCAGTGTGCTGTTTCTCCTGGACACACATGCGATGCACACATACCACACACACACACACGCTCACTGGACACGCACCATACGTATGCACAAGTGCACACACATGTGTGTACACACAGATAAACACTAGTCCACACACACCGTACATATGCACAAGTGCAGATACACACGTGTACACACAGATACACACCAGTCCACACACACCATATGTATGCACAAGTGCACGCACACGCGTGTACACACAGATGCACACCAGTCCACACACAGCATACATATGCACAAGTGCAGACACACACAGGTACACACAGATACACACCAGTCCACACACACCATATGTATGCACAAGTGCACACATGTGCACACACACCAGTCCACAATACCATACATATGCACAAATGCACACACATACGTGCACACACTACTTCACACACACCATGCACTCACACGATGCTCATGCACACACAACACACTTATTGCACAGACACCATACATATGCACAAGTGCACACACATGTGTAGACACACCAGCCCCCACACACCATGCATTCACATACATGCTCGTGCACACACATCACACACATACACAAGTGCACACACTTGTGCATATACACTATGCACCCACACGTGTACACACACCAGACACTGCATACACATATACACACAATGTGCATATGCACAAACACACATGTGTGCACACACATACACACTAGTCCACACACGCCATGCACTCACATACATGGTCACACACACACACATGACACACAGACAAATACACCCACACACGTGTGCATGCACACACCATGTGAATGCCATGGGGGCTGGGGTGTGCACACGTAGCCCTGCAGATAGGCACCATGGCTGGGCTGGGTCACGTGCACATGTTGACATTTCTGCGGGGGGCTGCGCCCTGCCCTTGCTGTGCTGCAAATCACCACAAAAAACACCCTTCCCAGGGCTGTCCGTCTGGTATTGACAGGTCGGGAGGAATCAGCCCCGGCCCTAACCCCGTGCATGTGGAAGACGGGAACTCTTGATGGAGAATACGACCAGGAGACAAAGGTCCCATTCAACCATGCCTGAGCCTCGCCTGGCCCTCCCTCTGTGGGGCTTCCCGCCTTCTGGGGCGCCGGCCTCGCCAGGCCAAAAACACCCGCTGATGCCCCTTCTGAGGGGCAGAGCTGCTCCCTCGTGGCAGGACGCTTGGTGTTCTGATGCGATCCCACCTCCGGCTGCTCTGCCCGCGGGTCTCGCACGC
>CM052901.1:102986810-103006271 GCA_028534135.1 Potos flavus | reverse complement strand
CGTAGATGAATTGACATCACGGTTGCTTCGAATGCTTCTTGCTACCTGCCCTGCGTCTTGTCAGGTGGAGGGTATCCGGTCCCTGAAACAAGCCCCTGACTGCAGCATGACGTCTGGTCCTGGCAGGAACCCATATTCCACGGGGTTCCTACTAAATGCAATCGAGGCCGTGGCGAGACCTTTCCATACCCACACGGTGTCTCCCTTGCACGTTGAGGGCAGCCCGCTCCCTGCACCCCGGCCCCCAATACGATCAATTCCACCGGCTCCCTGTCCTCCTTCCGGTTTTCCTCTCCTGTCACCCTGCGCCCTCTGTCCGAACTCTGAATCACAGACGTGTCAGCAAGGATGTCAGCACAACCTAGGAAATCGGGAGAGACGGGAGGTGCCCGTTCTCACGTCGGGAACGTCCGAGCTGCGGAATTAAAGTTGATTTCAAATGTTTACCTGTGGGTATTTCCAGTCCAACGAGGTGCCGCTATGAGCTCAGGGCCATCTGCAAGACGGAAGGCATGTCTCGAACCCACTGGCGCGTCTCGAACCCACAACGTGATGACGTTGCCCTCCTCCCCGTCGGCCCCGGAGATGGGAGCCACGCTGGGGGTGGGGGGCAGGCACGTGGGGCGGGCACGCAGCTCCCCTCGATCCGCGGGCAGGCGGCGGGGGGGGGTCGTGTTGATTCCCGGTGTCCTGTTTTCTGCATCTTGGAAGTCGTAATGAACTTTAATTGCGAGCCCTTCGCATGCTATGGCTTCAATTTAGTCTCCATCAAAATTAGCTAAAATCCATGGGCTTGATTTATTGCATTAGCAACGGTCCCGCTAAAGGGACGTAATTCCTCCTGAAAATGCCACATGCCGGCGGACCAGGAAGCCAATTAGGGGCCCGAGGATGATGTATGAGCATTTTAACCAGCAGTTTACTTAATATCCCCATTAAACAAGACTCTTTGCATTAATCATTTCATTCTCCTCCAGTCTATAAGGCCCTTTAATTGCTGCTTAAATGAGCCCTGTGTTTCAGCCCAAATTCAATCTTGGATCGGGAGCGAGAGATCCTTTCCAGGGCTCAGCCGCCCAGCTGCCAAGACCTGTCAGATACGATCACGTTTCTCACGGTCTCATTGGAGCGCCGTGAGATGGACAGAAATACCACAGCCGTGTGTGTGCGGGCGTGTGTGTGCGTGTGTGTGTGTGTGAGCGGAGGAGAGACTAGCGTGCACGTGTGCACGGCCGCGCGGCATCCCGGGCCGCCGTCCTCGTCCCGCACCACGTTCCTGGCTAATTGTAGTGTTGCAGCAGTAGTGACCTGTGTCGCTCAACCGTGTTTACCCGCTAGCTGGGACCCGGCGGCAGATGTCCACGGGGTCTTGTCCCCTCCAGCTGAACCCGACCGGCTTGGGTCCGGGAGGCGTGTTCCCTTCCGGGAGAAGACCGGACGAGGTGTTGCAGGATGGACAACGGGAGCTGGCCTCGTGAGGCTCTCCGGGACCGTGGGGGGGCCTGCCGGCTTGGAGCCCCCTCATCGCGGGAAGCCTTGGGACTTGCTCTGTCCTCCACTTTGCCCGTTACTGGACGAGTGACCTGCATCTGGACGCTGCCCCCTTCCCGGGGGCCTGGGTCTGGGTGGACCTCGGTCGGGACTTGAGAACTGAAATGGGGAGGGGGCTCATGAACGCGGTGGCATCTGAGCAAAGCTTGGGACGATGCTCTGGAAGCCGGCAGCCGACTCCGAGGGTGGTCCAGGCCTCTTTCCTTGGCCAGAAACTCAAGACGGAACACACAGCCCTGGACCTCATATATTGTGCTCTCTGTGAAAGTTGGCAGAAAGCAAAGGCCCCCTTCCTCTGCCCCAGGCCTTGGGAATGCACGTCCAGCATCAACTTGGTAAAATGCATGCCTGTGTGCTGGGGGGAACAGCACTGGGTTTTTGCCGTGGGCTTAGGAGCTCATAGGAAGCTGGGGGCTTCGCTGGACGCCCCCTCACGCTGTGGGAGGACAGACCCCTGAGACCCACTGCCCTGTGCTTCCCGGACCGGCCGGAGGCTGACAGGTCACGTGCCAAGAGTCCTGACCTGTGCAGGGGGACCCTGAGCCCGTCCGAGAGCGGTTGCCCCACTCAGTGATGGTGCCGGGTAATTACTAGTGCTAATTTCGGCAGGTGCTTTTGGGGAGATGGACGGCAGACTTCCCAGGGGACGGCTGGGAGGATGCAGACCACACCCGTGGGAGACAGGGCTGAGTGTCCAGCGCTCTGCCGTGGCCCTGATTTCTTACCGCCTCTTTCTGGCCCCGTCCCCAACGCCAGCCTCCGCGAAGGGGACGGGAAGACGGTGGGAAACAGAACGTCAGGGCTAGTCCCGCAGGATCGCTCGCGGAAAGCCTGAGCTGAGCACAGGAGTGGGACCCAGGGTGAGGAGGACATCGGTGTCTCGACGGCAGCCCCCCGTCTCCGTTTCGTGCCGGAACACAGCAGAGAGCGTCAGAAATGCCGGGGTGCAAAATAGGTCTGATTTTGGGGAAGGCTGCTGTCATTCATTTGCAACCGCCCCTCTAGGCGGGGATGTCCCAGGACGACAGTCGGGTAAAGAAATCTCAGGAGAGAGCTATTTCTTGCCCTGATTTCTTGAAACCAGTGCAACGGAAAGCAGGCTGCCCCTCGGACGTCAATGTCTGGTTCGCGGCCGTGGCGCATAGATTTACAATTTTTAAACGGCCGGATGGCTTTTTTCCGAGCGGTTTGCAGACTCCGTGGGGACCTGTTGTGTTTCCAGTAAATGAACGCACAGATAATTGGGGGGCAGGTCTCCGGAATTCGGGAAGCATGATCCCATCCACGGATATCAGCCACGACCTGGACACAAAACAGAACCAAAGCAGACCAAACCCCAAGCACGTTTGCTGTTGTAAAGCCCGATCCTTCTATTTTTTACTATTATTATTTTGCTTTGCCCAATATGAGAAGAAACGAAGGGAGTCTTTCTGGGCTTGAAGGCGTGTGCCGCGTGGGCTGCGTCTATATCCTGTGGCTCTGACCAGCCTCCTGGGGACGAGAAATGCCGGCCACGTGTCCAGAGGGTCTTCACGTCCCCCAGCACTCCCCGGGCGCCCACCCTGGGGTCCCGCCAGAGAACCTTCTCCATGTACAAGTGGGGGGAATGCCGGGAGATGGATCCCGTGTGAGTCTGCATGCTCTCGGGGACCCAGGTTATACGGGCAGGAATGCTCTGATGTTGGTGGCCCTCAGATGGTGTGTTTTCCCCTAATCCAGGGTTTACTCAGAGAGAACGTGGCCCCTGGATGGGGTTCGGCCACTAAGAAACCCCTTCTCCTCTTGCAAACGCTCTTGGGTCCTGCCCGTAAGTGGGGCCCCTGGGCTCCTTGGCGGTGGCGGAGGGATCTCTGTATTTTCTGTCTCCCTCTCTCTCTCTCAGAGATGCTCCTCCAAATGGTCCGGATTCCCATCTACACACAGATGCATAAACACAAAGGGGTCCTTGCATGCAGGGGAACACTACTTGGCCATGAAAAGGAGGAACACTGTGACATCTGTGGCCAGACCTTGAACACACGATGCTCCGTGACAGAAGCCAGACGGTAGGACCACACCGTGTGTGACCCCATATATAGGACTCGTGCAGAACAAGTAGGTCCCTAGAGACAGGGGTCAGATTCGTGGTCGCCTGGGCCTGGGCGAGGGCACGGGGACCAGCTCTCCTTTCATGGGATGAGGGTCTTCTGGAACCAGAGGGAGGTACTGGCTCCACCGTGTACGCTGAGGACCCCGGATGGAGAGGGGTCAGCACACTCTGGATGGTCAGTGCGCTCGCAGTGTCCACTGTCCCCTCCTTGCCCCCGCCTCAGATCTCTTGAAGAATTTCCCCGGAACTGCTTGAGGTCCGTTGTGAGAGACGGAGAGGTAAGGAGGGATTGCAACCACAAGCCAGTGTTCTCCACTTTACTGAAAGGTGAACGCGGCACGCAGTGGCGGAATGTTCTGGAAGCAGGTAGCAGGGACAGGCGTGCAGTTTGCGACCATGTGGATGGCACAAATCACACGGTTGAGCGGGTGAACCACGCGGTTTGCCGCAGCGCGGGGAACTGGGGAGGGTCTTGGTGCGCCTGCGCGCCGCCCGGTGGCGGGGCCGTTTCCGCTCGCGGGAGGGGCGCACGGACTGGGTGACTGGGGGGAGCGTGGGGGGCGGAGGGTGGACACAGTGCGCTTGGAAACATTTCATCCAATGAGCCATGTAAACTGTGTCCTGGGCACCCCTGAGGACACCTTTGCCGCCCACATGAATAACTGTCTCTGGAGTGTGCAGTGTACAACCTGGGCAACTGTGCATGGCGGCCTCTTTCAGCCGCAGCTTACTGTCCTCTTAGGGCAGAGGCACCACTTCGAACACACGGTGGACACGCAGCGCCTTACCTTCTACTATGAGCTTAAAACCGGGCAAGCCTCCAGTTTTCCTAATTAGTATTTTTGAGACACTGATAGCCAGCTTTCACAATCCCAAAGCCTTTCCTTTCATTGATGGCACAACGGCCTTCCCACTTTCATCGACTTTAGATTAAGACAGGGGCCAAAGTTTTGGGCAATTGGCCAAATATATTAACTGTTCACGGTCCCTTTCCACAACCCCATTCCTGGACAGGGCTGGACGGAATGGGAGAAACGCATTTGGTTCTCTCGGTATTTGAACTGCGCGGTTCCTGGAAGTGTGGGGTTGCCCAGCTCGGAGGCATCCTGTCCGCGGGGTGGAAGAACGCTCAGTTTCCCCCCGCGGTCGCCGGGAAGGTGCTACTTACCCGGTGAGCGGGAACATCGCTGCTGCCCACGGCGAGCGCGCCATTACCGCCTGCGCTGGGGCCCAGGCGTGCGCGCACCCTTCCCCCGCGGGACGTCGACCCTTCCATGGCCAGACGTCGACCCTCCCACTTGTCCACGTCGGACGGAAGCGCGGGAGGCCTATTTCCACTCAGCGACGCAGAAAGGAAAAGCATCCCGGAGGATGCACCTCCTAAAAATTCCTCCATCCCCTGAGTGGCGTGGAGCTCCGTGGGGCTGTGTCTCGTAGCCCTGCCAGCGAAACCGAGCGAGGAGCAAGAGCGCGCATGGCGCTCGAGGCGCGGCCCCCAAGGTCGCGGGGGCTCCAAGCCCCCAGAAGGGACGTCGCCGCCACACCTGGCCTCGCTTGCTGCATACCAGGATTCCCGTGAAACCCCCCACCCCGCCTCACGCCCCTCCTGGGGCACACATCCCGCGCGTCCAGGGGAGAGCTGACTCCACCAACACTCGAGTCGTTTTGTCCCCCCAAAAGGAATAAGTAAACTAAACGA
Organism: Potos flavus; assembly: GCA_028534135.1. NCBI lineage: Eukaryota > Metazoa > Chordata > Mammalia > Carnivora > Procyonidae > Potos > Potos flavus. Next base: position 103,000,932 of record CM052901.1, on the reverse strand, counting down.
ACTTAAAAATACATTCAATTACCGTTTTTGAAAAGGAAAGCACGCCATACCCTTGACAGCGAAATAAATGGATTTTATTAAGCCGGTGATTACAGGCCGTGATTATTTAGTACCCCTGTTTTATTATGTCGTCGGGGTCTGCGGGGAGTTGGGAGTCTGTGTTCTTCATTTCCAACATTGATTCCTGCATTACACGGCTACATTGAATAATTAATATAGTTCCTATGATGGATGGCTCGCACGGCCCGGATATTAGGTTATCAATCACGACCCACTTGTTGTAATGTAATCATATTGAAAACGTGTCAGAAGCTGTTTATCCCGGGATGACGAGGGGGCGCGCGGCGCTCTGGCAGGTGCGTGCGCTCCGGCCGCGGCGGGAGAGCCTGGAGAGGCGCGCGCTCTGGCAGCCGGACGCGTGCGCCCGGTCGCGGCCGCTCCGGCGACTCCCAGGCCTAGCGAGAAATGCAATTATCCTCCGCGAGGCGCGCGGGAAAGGGGCTGCTTCCTCTCCGCTGAAGACGGCGCAGGCGTCGGGAGGTGGGAAGACTCTGCCGTCTCCCGGGGATAGCCGGTCCCTGGAGGCTGGGAACGCCTCCTCGGAGCATGTGTGGGCGCCCACCTCCCCGTTGGCTCTCCCCAACAGCTCGCTGTGAGGTCACCGGCACGATGGTGCGTATTCCCTTCGCTTTGTTCCCCGTTTACTTCCAGGACGTGCTTGTAAGTTAGGGAGCCAAGTGGACATCTGGCCGCTGGCCCTTTGCGCCTGCACCTGGGGTCTCTGTCTGCGTGCGCACCTTGAGAATCGCGCGGTTCACGGCATGCCTTCCCAGGAGGCCGGGAGCAGCCAGTGCGCTTAGATCCCGTGAGGGATCCCCGGCGCCGAGAATCAGCTCCCCAAGACAGCGCCGGGGCGGTCACCAACGGGGTAGTGAGCGACACGCCCTTCGTGGGTCTCTGGTGGGTCTCGTTCCTCTTGTGTCTGGAGGCGAACCTGAGTGCAGACTTTGGGGTTCCCTCTTCCAGCTCGGGAGGGGACTTGGTTTCTCAGTGTCTTCTTGGAGGGACACAGATCCCATCCCAGTCTCCCGCCCCATGGCCCCCTGACCCTAAGGACGGCTGCCCCTTGAACGGCTCAGGTCTGAACTGCTCGGTCCATCTGGACACCCATTTCCTTTTTCCCCCATAAATACGGGACAGTCCTGTAAATGCGCTTTCTTTTCTCTTCCTTATGATTTTCTTAATCACGTTTTCTTCTTTCCAGCGCACTGTGTTGTAAGAACGCAGCGTATAACACACAGAACATACAGAGTGCGTGTGGGTCCGCTGTGCCTGGAAAAGGGCTCTGGCCAACACGGGGCAGTTAGTGGTTCAGCTTTTGGGGAGTCAAAACCTCTACGTGGGTTTTGGAGTTTGCGTGGGGGGGGGACTCAGTGCCCCAATGACCCATCCTTCAGGGGGCAGCTGTTCCTCCCTAAGTCCCCACCTGACAATGCCACTGGTCGGGGTCTGGGCACCCGCACATACCATCTTTGGGGGTACACGAGCTTTCAGCCCATGGCGGTGACGTTGGGATTCCAGGCGCTGCGGGAATGCACAAGGCAAGCAGGTGGAGAGGGGGCGTGGTGTGCAGGTGAGGGGGTGGTGGGGGGCCCTGGGAGACACATGCATAGAGCAAGCGGTGCAAATAAGGTCGTGGTGGGACCTGGGGCAGCTTCCCCGGGCAGCTGTAATGGATGAGTCCAGACGGCACCCTCTCCTGGTTCTGGCGACTGGGCATCTGGGATCCAGAGTGATTCTGTGTGGAGGTTCCGGGGAGGGGGGCAGAGTCCGTTCCAGGCTCCTCTCCAGGCCCTGCTGGCTGCTGCCATTCTTGGGGTCCCCCGGCTTGTGGCCACGTCCCCCCGACCTCTGCCTGAATCTTCACATGTGTGTCCTCTGGGATTTCTCTTTTCTTATAGGGACGCTTGTCATTGGATGGAGGAAAACCCCCAATGATGGACCTCATGTCAATCCCTAGTTCCATCGGCAGAGCCCCCCGTTTCCACAGAAGGCCACGTTCTCCTGTTCCAGGTGAGGATGTCTTTTGCTGTGTTCTCCGCGATGGGAGTCCCCATACCCCCCCACGGAGCATATCAGGTGTTTCTGGGGGCGATATCCACGGGGAGGGTTTTCGGCAAGAAAGGGCACGGAGCTTTGCCCTGCCCTGCTCGCTTCCTTCTCCTGACCCCGCACGGCCGAGCTTCGAGGAGACTGGGGAGGCACGGGGCAGTTCCCCGGCCTCACTCCCACTCTGCCCTGACCCCCAACCAGGGTCCCGTGTCCCTCTGACCCCCTGGCACCAAACCCACCGGGCCTTTCTTCTTTGCTTCCCTCGTGTAGGTCTGAATGGTCCTGGACCCCGTGGGACCCTGCCCGCCTGAAGCCGCTCAGTCCACGTTGCCTTTCTGTGTCTCTTGGGCGAGACCCTCCATCCCGTCCTCCCCTTACCGGGGCGTCTCTGTGGCCCACAGAGGCGGTTTGAGCTTCTCGCCCGGGGCAGCCTCAGCCTCCTTCCTGCTCGGGAGTGAGCTGCGCCCAGCCCCGAGGACACTGCACTCCCCCTCCCTCTGTCCCCAGCCTGCCTGGCCTGCCTGCTGGGTTTGCCCCCGGAACAGCCAGGTGTCACCAGGTCTGCAGGACGATGGTCGTGCCCCAGTTGGGGCTTCCTGGACGGTGGCCCTGGGGTCCAGCTGCCCTCGGAAACCGGCATGACCGTGTTCCTGCGGACGCAGAAACGGGGCTCTGCGGCTCACGGTGCATTCCGGAATGGGAGACCGAAATGCAGCCTGGCCCCTTGGAGCCTGGACACGGGGACCATGGGGCGCTGCCACAGTCACCCTAGCTCTAGACGGAATTGCCGTCCCGCTGACCTGCCAGTCCTTGGGGACCCAGGGGCGTTGGACGCGCTCCCACCCTCTGCGACCTGTGTCCAGGCTCCGTGGGGACTCCTCAGGACTCCCCAAGTGCATGGGCTTCTATGCACTTGACCTCCCTCCCTCTGCTCGTCTTGCTCCTGGGGACCTGCCCTGACCCCCAGGTCATCCCAGCACCCACCCACGTGGGCCCTTCCAGGTGAGGTGAGGTTCCAAATCCTTTTCAGGGTTTTGCATCGTTTTTAGGAGCTGGCATCCGTGGGAATCCGCCCTCCGCCTGCAGGGCGAGCAGGAGGCCACCGGGAGAGACCCATAACTTCCCAGGTCCGTTGTCCTCACCCTCCACGGCAGGGTGGGTGCCTGCCCGCCGTGCAGGCTGAGGACGCACAGGGGCTCCCCCCTCACTCGTCGGGCATTTGTATTTCGTGTGTATTAAGACACCTGAATTAGGGTTACCCCTCAGCGGCTGCCCCAAGGAGGCTTGGGAAGGATAAGGGACAGGTTTGAGGTAAAAAGAGCACATGTGTGCACCCAAGCACACAATCACACATGTATGAATGCACACGCACACACACCAACAGACACACGCGCACGTGAAGGCACACAAGCACACAATCACACATGTATGCGTGCACACGCACACACACCAACAGACACACGTGCACATGCAGGCACACAAGCACACAATCACACATGTATGAATGCACACGCACACACACCAACAGACACACGTGCACGTGCAGGCACACAAGCACACAATCACACATGTATGCGTGCACACGCACACACACCAGCAGCCAGGCACACACACCAGCAGCCAGACATGCACACAAGCAGGCACACATGCACACATGTATGCACACACACCAACAGTTGCACATATGTGCACACACCAGCACACAATGCACACACACACCAGCACACAGTGCACAAGCACACATAACAGTGGCACAGACAGCACGGACAAGCACACCTGTATGCACACATGTGCACACATATGCATGAACACGTACAGCGCACCAAGATTTGCATACACGTGCACACGGAAGCACACAGGCAGGCACACGTGTAGACAAGCACACACATCTGCACACATGGGCACACGCAAGTAGACACACGCGCATGCACGCACGTGCACACACATTTGCACACAGGACATGTGCATACATGCATACACAAGCACACAGGCAGGCACAGTGTACACATGCACACATTTGCACATATGTGCACGCGCAAGCACATAGGCAGGCACACGTGCAGACATGCGTACACACAAGCAGACACATGTGCTTGCGCACACATGCACACAAACACACAGGCAGGCACACATGCACACACACGTGAGCGTGTTGGCGCTGCGGGGCCGTGGAGCGTGTGAGAGGCGCTGCTTGCCGTGAAGCACTCTGAGCCCGCAAGGTCACTTGTGGCAATCATCTGCTCATTAGACGTGTAATCCATCACTCAAGTAATGGCAATTTAGGGCCGGAGCTTAATGCAGGCTGGTTTAATCCCGAGCAGCTTGTCAACTGCATAATTCACAAGGGATTGTGGGTACGCATGATTTAGCAGGCGACCCCTGACCTCCGCGGAGTAAGGAGCTCTGCCTTCCAGGCAAAATTAAGAGGGACAATAAGGCAGACCCACTCACATGGAATTATTATGCTTAACAGCCCCACGGTCCCTTTAGGAAGGAAAGGCGGCAGAAAGGGGAAAAAAGGGGGAAAAAAAACCCACACACACACAGAAAGAAAGAGACAGGAGAGCGTCCTAAATAATGAAGGATTAGCATTCGCGGGGGCTCGGGCTTGGGGAAGAACGCAGTAAATCACAGCCTCGTCCCTGAGCGGCCACCCACCCGCAAGTGTTTGTGTTTACTCCGGACTCCCGGCTTTTCTGGTAATTTCCGGGCGGGAACAAAGGAGGCCGGCGGGTCGCCCCCCGCGCCCCCTTCCCCGACCCGCTGCAGCCGCCCCGGTCCGCCCGCCAGCCCGCCGGGCACTGACCCGTGATCGTCACAGGTGCGCACAATGAGCAGGGAAAGTCTGCCTTCCTGTCAAGCAGGTAGACGATTTTCCCCGAGGCACTCATTCGTCTGGAAGCGAGAGCAGAAGGCCCTGGTCCGGATTGCGGGGCCCACCCCAGACGCGCTGGGACTTCAACACGGGGTTTGATTTCCCCATCATTATAAATGCAGCGCGGTGCCGGATTGTATTTCCACCTGCTGGGACGCTCCGAGCGGGTTCCCCCTCTCCAGAGGGGCTGGGGGCTCCGGAGGGGGGCCCCCTCTGTGCTCCGGGTAATAAAACTCCCCTCCGGCTTGTTAGGATTTAGAATGAACCCGGACTCCGAAGAGGAAGCGTGTCTGGCGATGAATCTGCAAGCAGGGCTGAGGGCTTGCGGTCCTGTGGAGGGGCTCGGGGCCGACTCGTAGGGGTGACGAGGGTGGGGCGAGCGGCCGGTCCCACAAGGCTTCCTGGGTGTGTCTAGCCCTCGCTGAGGCCGCACGGAGCCGGGGTCTGGGGTTTGGGGCCACACGGAGAAGCACCCGGCCGCGTCCCTCCGGCCTCTGGGGTCCCTGCCACGGCCCCCCGTGGGGTGAGCCCATCACGAGTCGGGGCTCCGTACTGTTTAATGTGTGCTTTGATTCCAAGGAGCCGATGGTGGAGGGACTGGGTCCCCACCAAACCCATGGCTCTGTCTTCCCGGAAAAGACGAGGGAGGTCACTCGCCTGTCACCCCACTCTGCCAGGAGCGGGCACCGTTCTGCTCGTGTCCCTGCCTCTGCCTGGCACGGGGAAGAAAAACAGGACGCCACGGCCCTATGAGGCCCCATGAACGTGCGGACCCCCTCCCAGCGTGCGGCCACCAGCCTCCCAGGAGCCCCCGGGACCGCGCGGGCCACCTTGCTCTTCGCCCTGAGCTGGGGGGACGGGGTGAGCAGCTGGACCGCTGGTACCTTGGCTGGGGGAGCTCAGGTGTGCACAGGTGGGGCTTCTCCGTTCGGGCGGGGTCCACAGAAAGGAGGAGGTGAGGGTCCACAGGAAGCAGGGGGCAGGGGTCCACGGGGAGGAGGAGGCAGGGGGCATGAGGAGGAGGAGATGTGGGTCCACAGGGAGGAGGAGGCGGAGGTCCACCAGGAGGAATCCACGGGAAGCACGAGGCAGGGGTCCATGGGGAGCAGGAGGTGGGGGCCCATGGGGAACAGGGGTCAGTGGTCCATGAGGGCAGGAGGTGGGGGCCGCAGGACCCTGGGTTTGAATCCCAGCCCTGCCACTTATGGGGGACATGTGACCCGAAATACCTGCCTCGGTTTCCCCACCTGTATCTTCCTCCCAGTGGTGCAGGAAAATGGGACAGGTTAACGATGGGCCAGGTTAGTGATGAACTAGGTTAAACATGGGTTGTGTTAACGATGAACTACTTTAGTGACAAACTAAGTTAAATGTGGGTTGGGTTAATGATGCGCTAGGTTAGTGATGAACTAGGTTAATGATGGGTTGTGTTAACGATGAACTAGTTTAGTGACAAACTAAGTTAAATGTGGGTTGGGTTAATGATGGGCTAGATTAGTGATGAACTAGGTTAATGATGGGTTGTGTTAACGATGAACTACTTTAGTGACAAACTAAGTTAAATGTGGGTTGGGTTAATGATGCGCTAGGTTAGTGATGAACTAGGTTAATGATGGGTTGTGTTAACAATGAACTAGTTTAGTGACAAACTAAGTTAAATGTGGGTTGGGTTAATGATGCGCTAGGTTAGTGATGAACTAGGTTAACTATGGGTTGCATTTTAAGTTGGGAAAATCCTCCCCCTCTCACTGCGGTTTATTTCGGCCGGTGTTTCCGAGGAAATTTTCACATGAAACTGTGTGAGGAAAAGGAAGAACCCATCCCCGTGGCAAGTCCCCGTTCTTCTCGATGGTTCGGAGGCCCGTTCTCTCGGTTTCGTGACCCTGCCCTAATTTTCAGCCCAAGGTGTGCGTTTTCTGCACAGCACGCGGGGGATGTTCACAGAGATTCGGCTGTGAGTTTTGCCTGGCCGTGCCCGAGGACGGCCAAGGCCATGATTTTGAGGGTGACCCGTGATGCACAGGTAAATATTTCCCGGTTTAGATGGTGGCACAGAATGCCCCCGTTTGCTCACCGCTGTACCTCGTGGACACCTGACAGGTGTTGGTGTACCTGAATCCCAAACGACGGCCTTCCCAGGGTCGCTCAATGCTCGCGAGCATCCAATTCTCATCCTTTTTGAGGGTTTGGGTTCATCCTTTGGGTCTGGGGCTCTCTCTCTCCGTCAGGCATACCGGCGATGTGGGCGACTCCATGCAGGGATAGGAAGGGCACCAGCAACAAAACCGATGGCTGTCCCAGCAGCAGAGCCCTTCACCAGTGATTTCTGTGCTCTCACGGGAACATTAAAGCAAGGAACCTATAGCAGCGTCCTGGGATGACCATGACAAGGGTCCCATGCTCAATGGCTTTCAACAACGGGAACGCGTCCTCCCCCAGCTCTGGAGACCAGAGTCTGAGATCCAGGCGGGGCAGGGCCGCTGAGATCCAGGCGGGGCAGGGCTGCGGAGATCCAGGCGGGGCAGGGCTGCGGAGATCCAGGCAGGGCAGGGCCACTGAGATCCAGGCGGGGCAGGGCCGTGTCCCTCCTGAGGCTCCAGGGAAGGGTCCTTCCTGCCTCTTCCAGCTTCTGGGGCTCCAGGCGTCCCTGGGCTGGTGGCCGCGTCCCTCCCATCTCTGCCTCTGTCCTCACGTGGCTTCTCCTCTGTGTCTGTGTCTCCTCTTCTGTCTCTTACAAGGACCCCTGTCATGGATTCAGGGCCACCCTCATCCAGGATGAGCTCATCTCAGAGCCTTCATTCATCCCATCTGCAAAGACCCAATTCCCAGAAAGGTCCCCTTCAGTTGTTTGAGATAGACGTGTCTTTCGGGGACAGCGCTCGACCCACTGAGGTTTCTCTCGGCATCCTGGTACCCGCGCTTCCGTTTCCCCTAAAGCCCCAAAGCAGATGAGAGCTCCTATCCTTACCTGCCCCACTGGGACGTTGCGGCTTCATGACCGGGGATGGGGGCCGCTGCTCAGAGCGTTGATTGCCCCCTTACCATGTTTATGGTCCCCTTGTCCCTTCCGTGGACGCCCCCACAGAGGCCACAGCTGCCCAGGCCAGCTCCCCGCCCATCCCTGCAGACTACTCAGACTCACCAGTCCGGAGGGGAGCCCGTGGGAGACCTCCCCTGGGGCCCTGACCATCCACGGACGCTTCTTCTTCCTTGTTTTTTCAGATTTCTTTTTTTTCCTTTTATTGCAGTACCAACACTGAACGTGGGATCTACCCCGTGAGGAGGCATGGAATTGCCGGGGACCGTCTTGCCCCCTGCGGGCACCGTGGTGTCCCACGCGTCCCCGGACCCGCGGGTGTGGCCTGAGAGATGCTTTGTTCCCCCAGCACGGCCCCTGCGGAGCACCGACGTCTTCCGCGTCTGCAGGGACTGGGGGGCTCTGGGGTCTCATACGCCCGGAATCACGCAGCCTTTGTCCCTCTGCCTTAACACCTTGCACCGAGCACCAGCTCCTCAAGGCTCGTCCACGACCTTGCGGGACCTCCGTCCCGTTGAAGGCTGAGAAACGTTCCAGGTGCCTATGGGCCACGCACCTTGAGCCATTCCCCTGTCAAGTGCGTGGATTTCTCCCCTTAGCCGCGTCCTCACTGGGCACCCTCCACCCTTTCTCCTCACTTTGTAAAACTCACTCTATTTTAAAATCAAAGACCCCCTCCTCGCCCCCCCCCCCCTTAGCAGGAGCGTTCATGGTTTTGCAGAACCAGGTGTGGAGTCTGGGCAGATGTCCCCTGGACGCCTGGTACAGGCTTTCCCGAGGCAGGTGCGTTCTGCCTCTGGATTTCCCCCCACCCCCACCCCGGCCCCTCTCGCTGGGACGTTTGTGCGTCTCGTGTGCGGCCCACCCTCCGTCCTTGATGCTGTTTCTAATTATTTTCCTGCTGATTTTTCACTGCGGTGTTGGCCTGTCTTTGCTGAAATTTCATCCCTGCCCCCAAGGGGTGTCGCCGTGGGGCGGAAGGCACCTTCCCTTCCCCGCCTCCCCTGGAGGAAGAAACGGGACCTGGGACGGTCGCCCCAGACTCATTATTCAACGGTGCGAAATCACGGTGGGCTCTCTGACGGCAGGAGTGCAAAAATGCCCGCGAATAATCCATTGATTATGACGGATGGCCCGTTTCCTGGGTATTACTGGTGGGAAATGATCGTTTGTTATGGTCTCCCTGTTGTGGGTCATCTTCGCCTTCAAGCCGGGGCATTGGCTGAACGATGAATTCCTGCTGATTTGGGAAGAGCGATGGTGAACTTCTAAAAAAAAAAAAGTACGCTGCCTGAGCGTCCTGTGTGGACCTGCCCACATCCCCATCCCCAGACCGCGTCGCTCGGATTTTAACAGTTTAGATGAGTGTCTCCTGTTGGTGAACTTCCTGTAATGGGACCCGTGGACGGGTCGATGGAATCTGCAGAATTATTAGTCCTTTATCGAGAAGAAGGAACTCCTGAGGTCCGGGCAGCGGCCAGCTCGTTGGGAAGCTTTGGAAGCTCCCCAGGGGGCCCCGCCACCGGCCATGGAAGCCCCCTGGACTCCAGAATCAGCCGAGGGGTGGGCCGGTGACCCAGTGGGCAGAGCTCCGGTCCTGTCAGGTCGGGCTCTAGTCACAACCCCTGGCAATGACCCACGTGAGGGGCTGCAGGGAAAATGTCCGAGAGCTGGGAAGCAGGCCCCGAGGATTCCTGGGCGACTGTGGAGGGGGCACCAGGTCAGAGGTCTGCAGGAATGCTGCTGCCCTCAGGGCCGGCGTGCTGGGACTCTTGAGCACACGGCTACGTTGCAGCTCTGCAGGGTGAGCCTGACCCGGAGTCCGCCCGCAGTCATGCAAATGACCCGGGACATAGAGATGCACATGAGCTCCTGCCCCAGGGCCTCTGCCTTACCCCTGTCTTCCTTGGCAGGGCTCTGAGGGCTGTGAGCAAGGCATGCACGTGTGTGTGTGCTGTGTGTGTACGTGTCCATGTCTGCACACGTCCATGTGTGTGTGTGTGCCCGTGTCCATATCTGTGTACATGTTCTGTGTGTGCACGTGTCCATATGTGTATACACACTGTGTGTGCACGTGTCCATATGCGTGCATTTGTACTGTGTGTGCATGTGTCCATATCTGTGTATATGTGCTGTGTGTGCACGTGTCCATATGTGTGCATTGGTACTGTGTGTGCACGTGTCCATGTGTGTGTATGTGCTGTGTGTGCACATGTCCATATGCCTGCATTTGTACACTGTGTATGTTTATATGTGTGTCTTTCTATGTGCATGTGTCCATATATGTATATACATGGTGTGTGCACATATCCATGTGTGTGCATTTGTGCTGTGTGTGCACGTGTCCATGTGTGTGCCCTGGTACTGTGTATGGATGTGTCCATATGTGTATGTGTGCTGTGTGTGCATGTGTTCATATGTGTGTCTCTCTATGTGCACGTGTCCATGTATGTATATATATGATGTGTGCACATGTCCATGTGTGTGCATTTGTACTGTGTGTGCATGTGTTCATATGTGTGTCTGTGTGCACGTGTCCATGTATGTATATATATGGTGTGTGCATGTCCATGTGTGTGCATTTGTACTGTTTGTGCACATCCATTTGGGTATATGGGCTGTGTGTGCGTGTGTCCATATGTGTGTCTCATGTGTGCACGCATGTGTTATGTATGTGTATACGTGCATATCTATATATTCTGCTTCACACCCTCCTGGCGCCTCTATTCATTAATGAGTTCGGTGAACCTCGGACGTAGGGTTAGTTCAGTTTCGCCCCATGGCCCGTGTGTACAAGCACTGCATTTCGGCAGGGATACGGTGGTGCGTCTGGGCTGCGGTTAGCCCGGAACACGGGGGCCTGGACACACATGCAGGGCTGTCCTCAGCGGATGCGGTGAGGCGGTTCGGGCTGGCTGGGCCCGGCCATCCTGGAGGGGAGCCCTGACCCAGGGCAGCGGGAGGTTGCCAGGTGGGTGCTGCCACAGAGCAGGACTTGGGAAAAGGTAAGCAGTTCCTACAGGTGGCCCAGGACCCCCTTCCAGTGGCCCAGGGGTGTTATCCACCCACATCCCGATTCCCACTGGGATTTTTCATCTCCCCATCCTGCTATGTCTTGGTGGCAGGAAGTATATCAGTGACCGATTTTGAAAGCTCTCCTTTGACCTCAGGGATGACCCCACAAGACACGCGTCATATCATCTTACTTGAGACACGCAGAGCTGAGGCTCAGAGAGGGAAATCTCTCTGCAGGACACTCAGCTGGGAAGTGATGCATCAGGACCCAAACCCGAGCTTCCTACGTTGGCTGCCTTATCTCGTCCTCCGCTGTGTTCTTCTGGCGCGCAAGGTGAGGGACTTTGGGAAACCGCATCACAGTTACGGTTGTCAATCTTTTTTCATCTCTGCATGTTGGGTGAGCTCCTCATCACTGAATCCCATGTGTAACTATAAGTAAGCCTTGTCTTTCCTCCTGTTTCTCTATCACCGGTTAATTTGCAGGCCCTCAGCACTGCACCCAAGTTGGAAGAGGAAAGGTTTTCCTCCTGACAATTCCCAATCTGTACTGCCCATCCTTCCTCCACTATCAGACCTATTCGAAAGGGTTTGACTTGTGACTTCACATAGTCACGGGTGTTTGCAGAATACGGACTGTTTTCTCTGTGTAGTTTTATACATTCACACACGTTGCCTCGTGCCCAAACTCCTCTGTTCTTTCTTTTTGCCCTGGATGCTACTTCTGCAGGCCTGTTCATGTTGCATATGTCCGTGTGGCTCATGGTTTGGAAGTGCTGCCTAGCATCACGGCACACTCCCCCAAGGTGGGCTCCTAGCTTGCTGGCAGCTCCCCATTGATCACGCCCAGGGACCATCCTCATACTTGTCCTTTTCTCACAAAATCTCTCCAGTGTGCTTGCTCGGAGGGCTGTGCCCATGCACGCATGTGACGGACAGATGAGTTTGCCACCCAGCACCCTGCACCACTCAGTAGACCCGCCTTCCTAACTTTTGTCAACCCACACGGAGTAAAATTCTCTCATTTTCCTGTGCATTTCTCTGGTTATTAGAGAGTTAGGGTATCTCTGCGTATGTTTTGTTTCCTTCCCATCGTGTGACCTGCACGTTCCTATCTTATACTCGCTTTCCTTCATGGGGCTTTTCTTTTCCTTGCGGATTTACGTGTTCTAGAAATAAGTGTTGGTGGTTTTTTATTATTGATTTCCATTTTTTTACCTTTCATTTTTTATTTAAAAATTGTTTAATTTAAATCAATTTAGTTAACATATACTCTACATATACTTTTACTTTCCGTGGTTTTCAACTCCGCGAGCATCACGCCTGACGCTCTCCAATCTCTGCTGGCCCTGGATTACGGTGCCCTGGGTTGAACGCGATGCCTTCCTTTGGTGGAAATTCGTTCTTGGGGGTGATGAGACCTTTTTGCTGTTTTCACATATCGAGTCCAGGCACATAGACCATATTTATGGGTATACGGTATGTTTGGGAGGCTAAACTTTTTTGAGGGGTGATTAGGGAAGACTGTTGGAAGTCCTGAGGGAAGAAAAGGTGGAGAAAATCTTTGGCCAATGGTATGCGGTGGGGAAGCAGACTCTAGATGGCCCCTGGGACCCGATGCATTGTCCCATGACCGGCATGATGAGAGGAGAGGCAATGGTCTGTAGGGTCCTGCTTGGGGCTGAGTATTAAATGCCCAGCTCGGCCACCAGGCCAGTGGACATCTGCTCACACTGCCTTCAAGGACTCCCTGTCATAAACGCCTGGGGGTCCCTTCGTCAGGGGACGGTTTTCTTTCTCAAATAGGACAAGGCGCCCAGGGAGCCCTGCGGAGGATCAATCATTGGCATCTCTGTTCCAATGGGGAAGGTTTGCCGTCAGCTGGTGGGGTCCCCGCATCACCCAGCGCCGTCCTGAAGCCGGTCCCGTATCCATGCTGCGGACTCTGCCCTCAGTCGACGCCGGGGATCGTGGGTCCATCCTGGGGTGGGCGGCACCGCCCAGCAGTGGACGTTCAGAACCGGGGTGGGCCCCGGTCTTCGAGAGGAATCTGAGCTTCCAGACGGCACAGCCGAGTCTGCGGTGAACACGCCCCGCGTTCCCTGGCGGCCAGGACACGGTGCTGGGCAGGCGGCGTTCTGTCTGTAGGGCAGTTGGAGGAGACCGGAGGGAATGACGCCGGAGGGGGTCTGTGCGTGTTTGCTTGGCCGTACCTGGGGTTTGCGACTCTTCCTGGGCGCCCGAGGGGCCGGGCAGGGAGCTCTGGCGGGTCGGGGACGGGGCACCGGTAAACAAAGGCTGCAGCATTCGTGCATCACTGCAAAGTGCTCTGCGCGCCGTGAAGCACACGGGAAGCCGTGTCCTCGTTGTGAGCAATCATGGGTATGTGTGTTACACACGTATGTTGTATCTGCGCTTGGAGATGCACGTCACCTGTGCATAGAAATAGAGATCTGCTTACTGTGTCAACTTATATGTGGCAGTCATGTGTATAAATATAGATCCGTTTAAACATCAATTAATATATGGCAATCATGTATATAAATATAGATCCATTTAATACGTCAATATATATGTGGCAATTATATATATAAATATAGATTTGTTTAATACGTCATTTAATATATGGCAATTATGTATATAAATATAGATATATTTAATATACCAATATATGGAAATTATGTATCTAAATATAGCTCCATTTAATACATCGATATATGTGCCAATTATGTATATAAATATAGATCTGTTTAATATGTCAATTAATATATGGCAATTATGCATATGAATATAGATCTGTTTAATACGTCAATATGTATGTGGCAATTATGTATATAAATATAGATATGTTTAATATATCAATATATGGCAATTCTCTATATAAATATACATATGTATAATATATCAATATAAGGCAATTACATATATAAATATAGATCTATTTAAAAGATCAATTTATATGTGGCAATTATGCAATAATATATTGATGCTATATTAATTATATATCAATACCAGATTAATAATTATAATGGTTATATATAAATACATACAATTTATATATAACATTTATATAGAACATACAT
>CM052901.1:102957919-102986310 GCA_028534135.1 Potos flavus | reverse complement strand
TATATAATTACATACAATTAAGTGTAAGAATATATATGTGTTACATATTATATATTACTATATGTAATATACAATTATATAGTAACTATATATACAATTATATATAACATATATCAATAACAATTATATATAATAATAACAATTACATATAACAACTATATAACTTAAATATATGTTTACATATAATTCCATTATATATAGCAACAATATAATTATATAAAATCATATAAAATGTGTGATTAACATAGTTAATCATGTAACTATAATGAATAATTATATAGAAGTTAATAGAAATCAAGGGATCTGTAAGAAATTAACATATAAGCAATATACACTAACATATACAAGTAACTTAATATATAAAAATGAAACGAATAAATGGATAAATGAATCAATATAGTTTTCTTTTTCCCTAGAAGGCGGTCCTCCAGAGGTTCACGCACACAGTTGAGATGCATTAATGAATACGAGTAAAGTTCACATGCTAACATATTATGTCACGTTTATGTGTGAATGCCTATCCGTGAAGCGGTCGGTCGGTCCCCGTCCCCCTTCCCAGCACCCGGGGACCACACGCTAGTTTTCTGTCTCTATAGATTTCCCCGTTCCGCACGTGTCATCTCCGTGGGATCCCATGTGCTGTGGTCCCGGGGGCTGCCTCCGTCCCAGATCCGGCCACGGGGCCCCAGGTGTCCGAGCCTGGGTCCTCTCCATGGCCGAGGAGTATCCCTCCCGCGTGGACGCACAGATGTCCTTCCATCTGTCCGCCCGCCCACGGACACTCGGGTTTAGGGCCTGTGGATCCCGCTGCCGCGAGCGTGCATGTCCACGTTCACACCCGATTTGAACAATCCTTCCGTGGCCTTAAACGATGGCAGCAACAAAAGCAAGAAATGAGAACACTGCTAAGGAGAGCCCCCCTCCCATTCGGCGTAGCTTTGCGGAGCTCTGAGTTTCTTGGGGAAATAGGCATGGTTGCTGTAGGGACGCAATGTGCCCCCCAAACGGTGCCATTTGGCGTCAGCGTGGCGTGGAGCTGGAGGCCACTGAGCAGAGACAGAGGCAGAAAGACGCCCCCCGGGAGGGAGGGTCCCTTAGCCGACGGTCAGCAGAGATTCTTGCAAAATGAGCACGGCCGCGAATCCCACTCCTGGGGGAGGTTTTATGGCCACAAACAGGGCAGACAGCTGGTGTCCCAGATAGGGCTGCCCAAGCACACACCTCCCTTCACGGGTTCTCCCCACGGGTTTCCCTCTGTACCCCCGGGCAGCCCCGGGAGCTGGAAACTCGCCCTCCCTCTTTGCATCTCTGCAAACGTCCTTTGTTACCACGCCTCACACCCCAGTGCCCACCACAGCTTTGCCATGCTGGTCGCCAAGCTCTGCCCGGGGATGCGGGAGGCACGCTGGTCCCTCCTGTCTGATTTCCTCCAGGTCATCCTACCCTGGGTCGCTCGGCCTCAGTCCCGGGTGGAGGAGGAAGGTTTTCCTGCCCTGCCCCGCTTTGGTGGGTCGCTGGTTTTTGCTCGACAAAGGTGTCCGGGAATGCTTCTCACGGTCAGGACTTACGCGAGGTCACGGAAAGCCCTGTGCTCTCCTGTCTGTGGCGAGCAGCCAGGCGTGGGCGTGGGGACCCCGGTGTCTGGCTCCCTGCATCCTATGGAGCGCCCCAGTCCCGCCGTTCCCCGTAGTGTGCATGGCAGCTTGCAAGCAGCTCACTGCAAAGGCGAAGGAGACGCAGGAATTGGAACCCAAACCAGCTCCTTCAGACTCGGCGCCCGGCTAGCTTCCCCAGCAGGACGATGTCATTGCATGGTGTGGGGCTCGCGTGCCTGCGGCCACTGATGTCCACACCATCCACGCCATCATTGGGCCTCGTTTGCCTACAGCGCAAGGCGCAAGCCTCCCGACGTCCCACCTCGTGGCTCGCGGACCCCGCGTGTTTGTCTCCTGTGGTTAATCGAGCGAGCGGTACAAGCTTCGAGGTCTCCGGAGAATGCCGGGGGTGCGTTTCTTAATGCAGAAGGTGTGCGTGCGGGCAAACCGGAGGGGGAAGGGAAAAAAAAAAAAAGACTTTTTAATGATAATACCTGAAAAGTGTTTTTCTCTGGAACCATACATCATTGTCAAGCGAGAAGATTAAACTTATTGTTTCTTTTTGAACCGGGAACTCAAGGTGAGTAGAAATGTCTTGAAATGCAAAACAGCCCCACAGACAAACTACAGTGGGGATGTGGGCAGACAAGGCAAGTTTTCTTCCTGGTGGGTTTTTTGTTTTTTTTTTCCATTTTAAGTGATTTGGAGAAAGAACTTCACAAATGACAAGGCTCAAATAACACCGTGCTTGGAGACGTCGGTCGGCGTCATGGATTTTATTTCCGGGCTGGTAACGAGAATTATTTTGCTCTGTAACCCGGCGCGCTGTGATGCAGAGGGGGAGGGGGACAGAATAAACGGGATCATTTATTAGAATAAAGAATGAAATCAGGGAGCCCCCCGGCTCACGGAGGACCCGTCACAGGCACGGGCGCGTCTCTGGTTGCGAACGCGGGCGAGAAACTCATCTGTAACGGGATCTTGGGTGTGTCCGTGAGCGTGCACATAGAGGGGCATCGTACCCAGGTGTGCGCGTGTGCACACTCGTGTGCTCAAAGGCACACGCACGGAGCACGGGGTGTTCTCTGTCCACGTGTGAATCAGGGCACGTCTCTCAGGGGACGGCAGCGGGTGACTCCCAGATGTGTTTACCTGGACGCTTCTCCAAGGGAAAATTCACTTTTCTGGGGCACAGGCACTGGGGAGGGCGTGCACGCCTTTGCTGGCCCGTGACACGTATCTCCGTGGCATGACCGGCCCTTGCGAGCTCCCCTTCCATGTGAAACAAAGCTGACGTGCCCAGGCTGCTTTGGGGTCCTGGAGCCCACCGGGCTCATGCGGAATGGGTGCTGGCTGTTTTGTGCAGGTAGACTTTCCTGTTCTCCACTGGGGGAGGGACCATCTCCTTCTTCCCATGTGCACACGGGGGTCGCAGTCTGTGGCCGCTCTCTGTCCCTCATTCCTTGGGGAGGGGGCTCTTCCTGCAAGGCGGGTCACGTGACCTTGGCTCTGCGGCCGCTCCAAGTTGGAGAGATGAGCAATGAGACTGGGAGAGGCCGGGAGACGGTCCTAGCTGCCCGTGGACATTAGCCCACAACTCAACCCGACGGTTTATCATGATTAAAACAACGCGGCCTGTCCAAGAGCCTGTCTCCGTATTATCACGAGCCGTCCCAACCTCAGAGTTTCGGCAGCTGCTTCCCCTCTCCACACGCAGGTGCCTTCCCGTCTATGCAACCGGGCTCTGATTTGGGGGAATTTCAATCATTGGATGCCCACCCCAGAGTATGCAATTTTGACTTTCCGGTGAAATTTCTGGATCACATAGACGGACTCGTAAATGGCCCACTTTGCAGTGTCAGGTGGCTTTGCAGAAATACTACTTTATACTTAATTTACTATTTACACCAAAACGGCACGGCATGGTGGGAGGAGGAGGCTCTGTCCAGCGTTAAAATTTATGTTCAAAGAAGAAAAAAATAACTCTGCAGATGTAACGGTTTTAAAAGGTGTCCGTTGTTTTCATTTTAAAAATTTTAACTTGGTTTCACAGGTAGAATTTAGTGATTCCTCAGGTGCCTAGAGCCCCCAGTGCTCATACCATCACATGCCCTCCTTCGTGCATCCTTGGGCTTTTAGTGGTGAGTATTTATTTTTTCCGTGTTTTGTTTGGGTGTGCATAATTTTCTCCTGCACACGGATTACGGGGGTCATCGTTCCAGTGTCTGTTTGGGGTGGGGGAGTATCAGTGCTTAGGACCATGAGCTTTGGAGTCTTTGAATCCCAAACCACAGCTCACTCGCTTTATGACTCTGGATGGTTTAATTAATTCCTTTACTTCTGTTTCCCAGTCTGTATCAAATCAATAGGGTTTTTGGGATATTTAAACTAGATGTTTTAACGAAAGTGTGCAGCATAGAAATGTTAATGCACACAAAGCATTAAGTACTTGTCATTCTTATTGATTTGTAAGAGCTTTTTACATATGAAGGACATAAGCCCTATATCATTAATATACTTTATAGATACTTTCCAGATTCCTTTAAGCTATTTAATATGGTTTCTAGTTTTTAGACATAAAGCGTTTTCAATTTACATGTAGCCGAATCAATCATTTTTTCCATACAATTTCTCCTCCTGTTTGTATTTCTGGGAAGTCCTGGTCAATGGACACAGTAAATATGTACATTTAATTCTATATTTTGTGATTTAATTTTTATACTTAACTCTTTAATATGCTTGGGATTAATTGCGGTTTTGATCTGAGGTGAGGTCCTGATTCATTTTTCCCCCAATAACTCCCTAACACTACACGCCAAATATTCTTTTTTTTCCCTCTGTTTCTCTGTTGGTTTTTAATAATTTATTTATCAACTGTAGAGTGTTCATACATACTTAGGTCTTTTTTTTTTTAAAGGCCTTTTTGTTTCTCCCATCTGATAATTCTTATTTTCATTCCATACTGTCTTAATCATGATGCCCTTAAAATAAAATATGTTTTGCTCTCGGAATGGATAACTCTTTCAACATTGATTTGAGTTTACAAAAAAAAAAAAAAAGACTTCTTAGCTTTTCCTACAAATTTATTTTCCAGATGAGCTTTAGATTTACTTTGCCAAAGTTAAAACAAATGTGTCTGGATTCAATTGGAACCACATTGACCCGAGACACTAATTATTAGAGAATCGGTGTCTTCATAGTATTTTGAGTCTGTTTTCATGAAAATGGTACGTCTGTCCGTGTATTCCTGTCGTTTTTCTTTGTTCTCTCAATAACATTTGGCTTTTTTCCCATCAGATGGACCTGATGGGCTCCACACTTGGGTTGTTGATTGTATTTATACGCATTTTATCTTTGTGCTGCTGTTGTGCCTGGAGTCGTGTTCTCTGATATTTCCTGATGAGCCACGGTTCCTACAGAGAAGACTATTGGCTTTGGGATATTTATTTAGTGTCAAAAGCTCCTGCCAGATTCGCTTATGGTTCTAAACACTTTTATGATTCATTCTCTTGGGTTTTATTGGACATCCACCATGACCATCTGGAAACGATGTGCGTTCTTCTTCCCGTAAGTTCCCAGAGTGTACTCCTGTGTCCCGCGGAAGAGTGAGGATGACCTCGGTGAGGATGGTCATAGGAAGTTGCCATCACATCTAACAAGCGCCGTGGACGATCTTCATGGGGTAAACTGGAGAGATTCTACGGAAGGAGGTTGTGTCTGTTTGCAACAGAAAACATAGCAGGGGGAGCAGCACCGGCTGATTACTCCTCTGAGTCTGAGCTGGGGTCTGGGTGGGTTCGGGGGGCCTCCCGCTCTGGCGCCGTGGAGCTGGCCCGAGAGTGCGTTCACACCTGCCGTGCTGAGGGAGGCGGCCCCCAGGTCCTGCCCGTGGCCGATCTCCAGCTTGGGACCTCACTTCTGCAAAGACAAGGGCAGGGAGGGTGGGGGCTTGTCCTTCAAGCCCGGTCGACGGCAGTGTGGGGATATCACAAGACTACAGCTGATACCCCCTTACATTCGCTGGGAGCGTCCACCTGCAACGAGGGTGAGAAAAGTTCTGGGACGTGTCACATAGGGATGGGTTTACACTGCGTGGCCGCGAGACTGGATCCTTCTCTTCTTGCTGGTCACGGGAATCCACCCGCAGCCTCTCCAGGAGGAATGCCTTACCGTGATTTGGGGAGAGCTCACCTGAATGCACACATGTGTGCACAGAGATGTACACACCTACACTCCCACTGCCACACACATGTACACCTCCAAACATGCATGCACCTGAGTGCATACTAGCTCAAGACACACATAATCACCATGCACACGCATGCACACACTCACCCCTGTGTCTACCCACATGCACCCCAACACAATACACGGATGCTGTCACACACATGCAAACATGCACACGTGAACACACATGCTCAGGTTACATGTATTTACCACACACCCACACATACACACTCACCCCTGTGTATAACCACACGCACCCCAACACAATACACGGATGCTGTCACACACATGCAAACATGCACACGTGAACACACATGCTCAGGTCACGTGTATTTACCACACACCCACACATACACACTCACCCCTGTGTGTAACCACACGCACCCCAACACAATACACGGATGCTGTCACACACATGCAAACATGCACACGTGAACACACATGCTCAAGTCACACGTATTTACCACACACCCACACATACACACTCACCCCTGTGTGTAACCACACGCACCCCAACACAATACACGGATGCTGTCACACACATGCAAACATGCACACATGAACACACATGCTCAAGTCACACGTATTGACCATGCACACGCACATACACACTCACCCCCGTGTGTAACCACACGCACCCCAACACAATACACGGATGCTGTCACGTACGTTTCCTTCTGGAAGGTTCTGTCCGGGAAGATGCTCAAGCCTGAATGCTGGGCCCCCGCACACCCTTCTGGAGCCTTCTGTCTTGCCTTCCCATACAGGCTTTTATTGCTCCTAACGCAGAGAGAAAAATATCCTTTTTAATAAAATCTCCCTGTTCTGACAGGCCCTTCTCAATCCCACTGCTTCTTACCTGGCAGGATGCAAACTGGGGACACCAGCGACACATTGGCGCCATCCAACGATCGGTAAATCTTTGCATCCTAAAGGTGGGTCTTTCTCGTGCTAGTACTATTTCCAGGGGAAACTTGGGGTCCATCTGAGGGCCCCGTGAGGACCCACCTTAGAGGAACCGTGGAGAGTGTGTATATTCACGTACATTAGGTTTTCAACGAGAGAGGAACGTATTTTCCGGACAGAATGTCCACAGGGACGTGGGTCTTGTGTCATCCGAGGGAGGGGAGCCCAGGGAGTCTGGGCAGTGGCCGGCGTGGGGGCTCGGAGCCGCCGTGAGGACCATGAGTAGGGTTCACGGGGCACTGACACCTCGACTTCGCCGTTGCCCATTTTAAACACGAATCTCGTGTCTGGGAATGCTCCGTGCCCGGTACTGTGCCACCTGCCTAGTCACTGGCCGCGAACGATCATGAAGAGGAAACGAGGGCCCAAGAAAGTCGTGCAATTAAAACGCAGGCTGTTTCGTGCGAGGCAAGCCGACCGCTCCCTCCCGCCCCCACCAACCGGTGCCCTCACTTCGCTTTTTTTTTTTTTTTCGTCCCCCTTCCCCATCCTCTTACGAATCCTCTGATGGAAAGTTTGGGCTTTTCCGAGGGAGAGCTTTTGGGAGAATAAGCCATCTGGCTCACTCGGACATGAAAGATTACAATGATACACAGTGAGAAGGCTGCCCATTCAGTCGCTAATCCCGGGCACCGCAGCTCCAGGGACCGATGGACTGTGTTTATAGGGACCACATGATGGCGGGGTAATTAAAGCCCCACCCCGACCCCCAGAGACGCGACTCGGGCAGGTGGCGTGAGGACGGCAATCCGGGCTCGCTGTTCCGAGTCCGCGGGGCTGGCTCTGCCTTATTTCACCGGGACCGACCACGGTCCGCCCACCGGCCGGCCGGTTGGACACAGAGAGGCCGGCAGGCACCCTTCCCCCCCGCACATCCACCCCCAAGCGGCGAGGACGTCTCCATGGGGACAGTTGTGCCCGATGAAAGGTGACCCTTATACCCACGCTCAGGGGACACAACCTGTGGTGTAAAGGCGTGTTTTCCCCAAACGTGAAGGCGTCCCAGACTCTTGCATGCCGAGCTCAGAGGAAAAGGCTGGAAAACCAGCCTTCCCGGTGCTGCTTTATGCCGAATGTCTCCGTGGGCGACTGGCCGGCTTATTATTCTTAGCGAGACAATAAATAGTGCTTTGCTGTGGCCGGCCGCCCGGTGCGTGCGAAACACTTTCCCATTGTTGGCCTGGCCCGTGTGTCTGTCTGGAGCGGACAGCTCGGCAACACCGACGGGGACGGACGCCCCCGGGGCCCTCGCCGGAAGGGGGAGCCCAGGACTCTGCTCCCGGGGGGGCTGTTCGTGCAAACCGTGGCTCATGCTTCACCTTGGGTGGTGCGTAAACTATCGGGACAAGAGCTCGTCAGGTAGGTCAACAATTCCCCTGACGTGAACCCGCAAGTGTTTATTATCTCAGTCCCTGCCCTCTTTCTCTGGCGCCTTTAGGCAGCTCCCCGTTCCCATCTGAATCTAATCAAGGGCCCGGCTCCTCCACGGACTGATGGCCTCACTCCCGGACCGACTTCTCAAATATCCAAACACATGAGACGTCCGTGTTTCTGGGGCGGTGGAGTCCTCCACTCCGAGAAGTACATACGTGGCCGTGTTTGGGGTTCCCAGGTCATTTGGAACTTTCCGTCAGAAATGGGACCATCCCGATCTGCTCTTTTACTCTGTGGTTTTTCCAACGGGCGTGTTTCCTCCTTTCCCACCCTGTCCCTGAGGCAATACTGCAGTATTTCAATGCATGCCATTTGCGTCTGTTTATGTATAAATAAAGTTTTATTGACACAAAGCCAAATTCATTCCTTCATGCATGCTCTCACTATTATTTTTATTTTATTTTTTTTAATAATTTGCTTCTGAGGACTGGCTTCCAGGTACAGAGGGGTGTAGAGAAGAGGCCCTTCCCATTATGGTGGACATCCTGTGTGTCTTTCTAAGAGGGCTCGTGTCGCACACTCCCGTATCCAGAATGCTGAAACACGGCCTCGGAACCCGGGCCTGGCCCCAAGCTCTCCTCCTCACGGCCACTCTGGCTCTCCCCCCAAAATCCCTTGAAGGAACGTCTCCACTCCAACAATGGTTGCCTTCTTTACTCTTCTCATATTCTGCAAAATGGCCTGACGGTTTCATTTGGGGGCCCCGTTATCCAAGGACCTAGGACATGGGTTAAGCAACCGTACACACAAACACAGTGTCCCTCCTTCTCACCTTCTGGGGAGGTTCCCAGGCCCCTGTCACGTTTTCCCGGCCATCCCGTGGGCACTGTCCACCTTGCTCTACTGAGTGACTGTGGGGTCTGTCTGGTCTCTCTCTTTTACATCAGAAAAGAGCAACTCTTCATTTCTCGGTCAGAAATAAGCAGATTGAGTGAATTCACCCATTTTCTTTTTTTTTTTTTTTTGGTCTGAGTTAGGACATGCGCACAAGGCACTATTATTCAGCCCTCAAGATCAAGGCACTCCCGCCATTTGCGAGAACATGGACAGACCTCGAGGGCAAGACGTTGGGTCAAAGACACATTCTGCACGCTCACCCTTGTACGTGGAATCTAAAATATCAGACTCACGAAAATAAATAAATTCGATTTAAATGCTCAGAGTCTCCGAAGTAGAGAGCTGAAAGTGATTTCCAGGACTGGGGGATGGGAGACGTGGAGTCGTTGGTGCAAGGGCACAAACGTTCAGCTAGAAGACAAGTAAGTTCTAGGGGATCGAAAGTACAGCATGGTGACCATAGATACAAGTCCCATATTATCTACTTGAAATTTGCTCACACAGAAGATATTAAACGTTCTCTCCCATGCACAAAATAGTGACGATGTGACCTGATGGGCGTGTTCATGAGCTCGATCACGCCCATCATTGGACCATGTGGGCAATAGGTCAAATCATGACGTTCTACACCTCAAACACGTACAATGTTTATATGTGTCTTGTACCTCAACAGAGGTGGGAAAAGTTGGAAAAATGCCACCGAGATGTGACCTGAGCTGGTGTCACCATGGCCAGTGGGGAGGGAAATGACATGTGTGCACGTGTGTGTATGTGTGTGCCTATGTGTATGTGCGTGCATTTCATAGAGGCTGTGGCACACGGCACCAGCCTCATCCTTCTGTGAGCCCAGATGTCAGCCTCCGGTGACCAGGCATAGGAGTCTGCCCTTTGCAGGTGCCCTGGGTCATCTGGCTTCTAGGCACTTGGAGGCAGCCGCCTGGTCGACCTGCCCGCTGTTGACTGGTGTTTTGTCGGTTTTAGGGACATGGAGAGTGGAGAGATCAGTCCATTTCCTCACTACATGGAACCAGTCCACCAGCAAGAGTGCGTGAGCCTGGCTTGAGCTCCACGGAGCAGCCGTCTCCGAGCTTGGACACTCCCAGAAAACCGTCTCTTGGAATGTCCCCATGTGGACAGCAGGGGAATGCTTGGTTCCTGCTGAATCGTGTCATCACTAAGGGCGACAAGGACGCTCCCGGCATGGGAACAGCATAACCAAGCCCATGGGCGTCAACCCAGGTGGTTCTCAAGGTCTGGGACCCCATGCACATCTCCTGATGACTTTGGGGGGATGGACATCGATCTGCAGTGGGGAGTCTGAGATCCAGGTGTGGGTCCCCCTGGGGGTCGGGGGGTCAGCACACGACTTTGGGAGGACAGACATCAGTCTGCAGTGGGGAGTCTGAGATCCAGGTGTGGGTCCCCCTGGGGGTCGGGGGGTCAGCACACGACTTTGGGGGGACAGACATCAGTCTGCAGTGGGGAGTCTGAGATCCAGGCGTGGGTCCCCCTGGGGGTCAGGGGGTCAGCTGCAGTGACCGGTTCCCCCATGCCGAGGGACCCTTGGAAGCCCGTGTGTTCCTGGTGGTCTGCCCGTGCCCGTGAGAATCCCATTCACCCGCCAGCGGGACATGTCAGCAATCGGAGAGAAACCCCACAGAAGAGCTTCCCCTGGGCGTCGAACCAAGAACTTACATTGTCAAGTCCTTGTGCGAACGTAGGAGAGCGGGGGCCCAAGGCGAGGGGCGGGTCTCAGCCGGGCGCGCCCTCCCTGCCTGGGGCCACGGCACCCCCTCCCCCGTGTAACCTGCAGCGCCTCTGAGGTGGGTCTCAGCGGGGCCGCGTCCCGTGTGTCCCAAACCTCCCTGCACACGTGAGCAGGAAGTCCAGAGCTTGCCGCTCTCCTGGGGTCTCAGGGTGGACATTTGCATCATTCCAGAGACCATTCTTCCCTCTAACCAAAGCCAGGGTCTTCTGGACTCGTCTCCCCCCTGCCCTGGTTTCCTCCCGGATGATGTGGGGCTCATAGTGCATGATCTGGGCAAACACGGGACTCTGGGAAGGGGAGGGGCCGGCCGTGGAGGTCCAGGGCCCGCCTGCTCCCTCTGCAAATGGCTAGAGCACTCGCGTCGTCAGCTTTGTGACTTTATGGTCCCCTCTGCAATGACTCAGCTCGGCAGAGGCTGCCAATGAGCCACAGGGAAATACATCAATGCACACATGGGGTTGACTTCCAATAAAACTTTATTCGCAATAGCATGCCCGGGGCCACAGGCAGCCCATGGGAACCCCTGCTCGGAATCCTCGCATAGGAGACTGGGGATCCCCGGCCAGCAGCCTCGCGATGACCTGGGAGCTGTGTGGGTATGCAGACCCTCGGCTCCCACAGCCCACCCCAAACCCACTGACCAGCATTTTCCCTGCAGCCGGGGCTTCAGGTGGCTTGTGAACCAGTCTGAGTTTGAGACATGCACATCCTGAGCGACAGTCACTTGCTGGGAATTTCCAATCTTTGGGGCCCATGCCGGCCGTGGGTGGTGGGAGACAGTCAAGGTCTGGCTGTCGGGGGGGAAATTCAGAAGTTACCCCCAAACAGCTATTGAGATTCCTTGCACCCCAGGCGTTGAATCAGACCCGGGGGACTCGGGGATAAATATGTCCTGATCCAGTCCTCTGGGATCTGCTGGCAGGGAGCACTCTTTTTTTTTTTATTCCTCCACTAAGTGCCTGACGGAGGGAGGGAGAATCTCATTATCTTAACAGCTGTAAATCCCAATTATCCCTCAGCCCGTAAATCCGCCCTAAAATATGCATGCTGGAAAATAATTAAAAAAAAACAAAAAAACCCGAAAGGCTCCAAGAGTGTGTGTGTTCTAGAGACCCCCGAACCCAGCCCCTCCATTTCTGTGCGGACACGGGAGTATCCAGGCTCTCTGGCGCTCCGATGCTCCGGAAATTTCCACGTCCCCATGTCGGCAAGCCGGTAAACCGCTCCTGACCCCGGCGTGACCTACGGTGAAGCCGTTGGAACGGGAGCGGCGTGTGCAAGGCAGGGAGCTCGGTCCCTAATGAAGGCTGCACGCTTTGCATGGGGAGGTGGGCTCCAAACGCAGAGCCCGGGGACGCCGCCGGGCAGGCCCCTGCTTTCGGGCCGAGCGTGCACGTTGGCAAGGGTCTGTGCCTTTGATTTCCGCATGTCGGAGACTGACGGGAGAGAAGGTGCGTTCTCAGACCTGGGGGTCACCCAAGTTGGATGGAGCTCGTCTTCCGTGTGAGGCTGGCTTAACTTTCTGATTTTTCTCTTTTTTTATGTCACCCTAAGCTTTTTTTTTTTTTTTTTTTGCAGCCAGGGAAATGTAAATGAGCTGGAATTTTAACAAGGCAGGTCCTCGGAGGTGACCCGCGTGGATCTAAGCGGCGGGCTCCGGCGTGGCCCAGCCCGGCCGGCGCGAGGGGGAGGGGGACGGCGGGCACGGGAAGGCGGGCGCTGTGTTTCATCCGGCCATGCCGTTCAGGAAACAAGCTGCTTAATGAGACAAGATCAGTGCTGGCGAGGAACGGTGTGACAGTAGACATTGGTGGCCGTGTGCGTGCGTGCATGTGCGCCCAGACCCCCGGCCCAGGCCCTCACCGTCCCCCCATCCCTGAAAATAAATGCATAACACTGGGCCGGCTCCCCCTGCCGCCTCCTGCGTCGGGGCTCCAAGGGGACCCGGTGGCCGCGGGGCCTGGCCCTGAGCTGTGAGCACGGCTGGGTCTTTGAAGCTGCTTAAATTCCTCCCGAGCTTGGGGCCCGGAAGAGGGTAAATCCACGTCGGAGAGGCTGGGAAAACAGTGCCGGCAGGACTCAGGGGACGAATCCCTCCCACGGGAAGTTTGGTGTGCACGCGTGTGTGCGTGTGTGTGTGCGTGTGTGTGTCGTGGGCCGGCCGCTTCCTGGAGATCAAAGTTCTCCATTTCGGCTCTCATTAAGAAGCGCTCATGCGGGATTCGCGGCCTTCTGGCACCGAGCGCGGTCTCGGAGGATGCTGCCGGCATGTCCCCAAGATTTAAATAATTAATATGACACCCTGAGCTCCGAATGGGACCATTAAAAAAAGAGACAGAGAGAAGGAGTGGCGGGCCCAGGTTGCACGTTCCGACAATGCCCCGGCCAGTCTGATGCCATTTGTGGTGGGGGAGACGTTGGGGGCTCTTTGTCATGCTAAGGGACGCCTTTGTTGGCACGGGGTCACTAGGCAGGGCCCGGCCCCGCAGAAGGAGGCCGGGAGGAAGGCCGGGCTGTGCCGAGGAGCTCGAGGAGGATGGCGTTTAATGGTGTCTAATCCTCTTAATCCGGGGCCGACTGGGGCAGTACCCTAGTGCAGGGTTGGTCCCCAAAGCCGTCCGGAGCAGAGCAGGGCCTCCGAGAAACGGGCGGCGGCCATGCTCTCCAGGAGCCTGGCATTGTGCTCCGTTCCTCCGCGGCCTCCCGGAGCCGTCTGACCCGGCGCAGGGCAGCATGAAATGGGACAACTAAAACCAGATGCAAATCCCAGGCGGGCCGAGTTCAGGTCTCGGAGGTGCAGACCCATTCCCCCGCCGGCCCCGTGTCCCCCAGGCGCCCGCCGAGCCCGGCGTCTTTGTGCGGCCGACGAAATCCCCCGTGGAGCCTGGACGCAGATGAGTTCTAAGGTGTGGACGTGGCCGTGTCTGGGCGCCCTCGCTCAGTCCGTTACAACGTCAGAAAGCCGATGGCTCCCGTCCCCGCACGCGGACCCAGGTGGCATCGATGGCACCAGTTTGGTAACTGAACAGAAAGCCGGACCCGGAGAAAGGAGGCCGGTGCGCGCCGCGGCCGAGAGCACGCCACCCGAGGGCATGGTGCGGTCGGGGCAACCCGGAGGGGCTTCCCGGTGGGGGCGAGGAGCCCTCGCAAGGCGGGGGTGCACACTGGGTCGTGTGTGCACATGCGTGCCCCGGGAAGGGAAGGAGACGTGTGGGAGAAGACAGACGAGCGGAGGCTGGAGGTCGGGTCCGGGCCTGCCACGGGCACCCGTGCTGAAGGAGGACGGGTGTGGGGCCGTGTGGGGCCGTGTGGGGCCACATGGGGCAAGATAGGAGCTGCCGCCCGGGGCACAGAACAGTCACAACGTCACAGAGGCCACGTCGTGGGGGCTGGGATGGCCTTGCGGTGTTATCTGGGGTACATGTGTGAGCACACGCGCACAGACACCGCACAGTGCACACACAACACGGGACAACACAGGACACACACACGCAACACACGCAACACTAAACACGATGCTAAACACACAGACCACGCATACACACAACAAACACAACACACAATGCTGAGAACTCATGCAGCACACACAATGCTAACCAAACAGACCATGAATACACACAACACACACGACACACGGAATGCTGAAAATACACACACACAGCTCATAACGTTAAACACATGAACCGTGTATACACACAACACAGACAATACATCCAGTTGTTAACATATGTGCACAATACACAAAACACACACAACGCTAAACACGCAGACCACAAATACACACAACACACACAAAGCTGAAAACACACACAACACACACAATGCTAAACTCACAATACACAACACAGACAATACATCCAGTTGTTAACATATGTGCACAATACACAGAACACACACAACGCTAAACACGCAGACCACAAATACACACAACACACACAACACACACAAAGCTGAAAACACACACAACACACACAATGCTAAACTCACAATATACAACACAGACAATACATCCAATTCTAAAGATGCACGCACAACACATGCAAGACACACAACACTGAAGACACATAACATTAAACACACACAACACAGAACATAGGCAATGCATACAACTCTAAACATACAGACAACCCACACAACAGATGCAATGCTCACCACACAGACCACGAATACGCACAACACACACAATGCTGAAAACACAACACAAACAACACATGGAATGCTGAAAACACACACAACACATACAACACATGCAACACTAAACACCTGCAGCACAGAACACAGACAGTTCTGAACATGCACACACAACACACACAATGCTAAACGCACAGACACACCACATACCAGTCTAAACACACAGACCATACACACAACACACAACATAATGCACGTAATGCTAGGCAACTCATGCACCCACAGCACATGAGCTCACACCACGGAGCACACGCGCACTCCCAGCACACACAACGCTAAACATGCAGCCCGGACTTGCAGAGAACACACGGGACACACACAACACTGAACACACACACACACACACACACCTCCCCAGCTCCCCGCCCCGCCCCCTCCTGCCCGCCTCGGCCCCGCGCTCCCCGCTCGCCCCGCCCCCTGGCCGTTAGCCCCGCCCCGTTCGCCCCCCGCCCCTCCCACGCTCCCCGCTCGCCCCGCCCCCGGCCGCTCGATCCGCCCGCGCTCTCCCTGCCGCCCCGCCCCCCGCCGCGCTCCCCGCTCGCCCCGCCCCCTCCCCGCCCCCGGCTCGCCCCGCCCCCTACCCGCCCCCGGCTCGTCCCGCCCCCGGACGCTCGCCCCGCCCTCGCTCTCCCTCCCGTCCCGCCCCCGGCCGCGCTCTCCGCCCGCTCGCCCCGCCCTCGGCCGCTCGCCCCGCCCCCGCCCGCTAGCCCCGCCCCTCCCGCCCCTCCCGCCCCGCCCCTGGCCGCTCGCCCCGCCCCGGCCGCGCGCCCCGCCCCGCTCTCCCTCCCGCCCCGCCCCCGGCCGCCGGCCCCGCCCCCGGCCTCTCGCCCCGCCCGCTCTCCCTCCCGCCCCGCCCCCCGGCCGCTCGCCCCGCCCCCTCCGCGCCCGGCTCGCGGGGCTGGGCGGCCGGTGCGCGCAGCGTGTGCGAGGGAGCGCGGGCCGCGGTCGTAGCGGACGGACGGGCGGCGGGCGGACGGTGGGACGGAGTGCGGCGCGCTGGGGCTCGCGGTCTCTGTGGACGTGCCCGCGGCGCGAGGACGTGCCCCGCACCCCGGGGGGCGCCGCCGGCCCCACAGCTGCAGCTCCGCGGCCTCCGGGCTCCGAAACTCACCCGCCGGAGTTCCACCCCGGGGCGCACGTCTACACCGCCCGACCCTCGCCTGGGGCATCCCTGCTGGGACCCCCACCGCCCCCGCCCCTCGGGATTCCCGCGACCACGCGTCCGGAGCAGGGACATAGCGCGCGGTGGGAGGGTCCCGGATCTGACCCGGAGCCCCCGGGCCTGCGGGGCAGGGAAGCCGGATGGGACCGGTGCCAAGGACGTCGTGGTCGTGCATAGCCTGGGGGACACGTGGGGACATGGGGGGAGCAGGGGAGCCTGCCACGACAGGCACGTGTCCCCCCAGACACGAGACACGCTTGTACGAGAGAAAAGGATAGACAGCCATGTGCTCTGTTTCGGGCGAGGCGGATGGAGGCCCCACGGGTCACTGATAGGGCAGGTGAGCAGACGGGACAATTTCTTTGCATTGATATGTGTAAGACGAGCCCCTGTGTCCACCCAGGAAATGCATTTGGAGAGCGAGTTGGTGGGACAGGCGGTGGCTTCCCGCAGACCTTGGGCACGTCTTTCCCTGACATGATTGGAGACGTAGCAGGACACAGCACTGTGGGGAGAAGGACACTCCACGCACGGCGTGGTCCTGGCACAGGGGGACACTGGGCTGAGGGCTGGGGCTTGTGGGGTCTTCAGAGTCAGGAAGGACTATAAGTCAAGCCTGAAGGGAGGGAAACAGAGGCAGCACATGAGTCACAGATGAGTACCGGTGTGTGGCCATGCCAGGTGGTGGGACACGTTCCTGTCTCCTGTCCTCTGCCTCCTGCTGGCTGAACATGGCCACGAGCCCATGGGCAGGAGCAGCCATCGCTGTAGACGGTGCAGACCCACCTTGCGACGGGATGGGAGTGGCAGGCGGGGTGGGCAAGGTGTGGGTTTCAGGGGTGAGCGAGGTGTGACTGCCATATGCTGTGTCCCTGCAAACAGAGGCCGGATCTTCCCCTTGACGCCAGGGTGTGACTCTCCATTGAGACATCGGCCGTAGAGCGGGGATGGGCTCCCTCTGCCCAGAGCTTGCTTACCCCTACGTGTCTCTTCCCCCGCCGCCATCGGGCTTGGGCTGGTGGACCTCAGAAGTGGATGGACATCCCACAAAATTCCCGCATTCCCTTCGGAGGCACCTCGGGGGTGCAGAAGGGCTCCCTCCCCGAAGGACGGTGGCCTCTGGAAACTGCACGGGGACTGCTCGGGGTCTGGGAGTGTGTGCCCCAGCTTTGGGATTTCTGGAGAAATGCAGACGGCAAAGTCCCAGAACAGGACTGATGAGCCGTGCCCCGTGCTCATGCATGGCCATGCCCGTGCGCCCGATTCATGTGAGCAATGGTGTTCCTGCCCCTCGGCTCTTCTGACCTTTCAAACAACAAGTGAGAAGCAACAGGATGTGGTGTCCCCTCCACCTGACTGCCTCCGTCCCGGGCGCCCACCAGCATGGACATTGCTGCGGGACTGCTGGTCACTCAATAGTTAGCAACTCGAGACTCACGCTGGACAGGATTAATTTTGCGGCTAAATTGTGCTGAATATCAGAAAAGCATATCATTAAATTATCCGGATGTTACCTTTTGGTGGCATTCCTTTGCTGCCTGAAATTGCGTTTTACTCCAATTATAGATTTTTACGGAGAAATTGTTTGATAATATAATAATATTTGCCTCTTCCCTTCCTTGGAGGGCGATTATGAATGTTTAATAAGACACCAAAGTTGGAAAGGCATAAGCTTCTCCAAAGAGAGGTGGTCCATAAATTAATCATAGGGATAAATTATGCAATGTTTTGTGTAAAAAGGAGAAAGAAATCAATAGGTGTACTTTCGACGGCCGCCAATCTGTTTTATAAGCTGGGTTTTCGAGTTAATTAATGAAGTTACACCCTGTATTAAAAAAACAAACATGTCAGCTTTTTTAAATTTTTATTTTCAGGGCAGGAAAAAAAAAAATCGCAGGGGTCCCGTGGGACTGGATTCCGCAAAGCGCTCGGATGGAAATGTGGCATTTGTAAATGAGAGGCAGAGCTGGTGGCCGTTTCAAGTATCCAAGGTGCCCGGATGGGGAGACGCCGCAGAGCGCGGGGAAGAGGCCCCCAAAGACGTGTCATGTGTGCTGCAGGCGGGGAGTGGTGGAGACATCTGTGCCCCCCAGAACATCCACAAGGGAGGGGCTGCCAGTCCCTTGATGGCCTCCCCCAGCCCCATGTCCGCTCTGCACTTGGGGAGGAAGGGAGGAGAGCAGAAAGCAGCCCTCGAGCTTGCCTTAGTCACCACAGTACATTGGGAGACACAAGACCTGAGCTGTGAGTTCAGCTACCCTGCTCAGGAACACTTCATCACCACACTTTGGGGGTAGGTGGGTGACACGTCCCACCCTCCACCGCCAGCGGCAAGCACCCGCTTCTTTTGTCATTTTGCATCTACTTGTTCCTGCCTTTGAACGTGGCTGTGATGCCTGGAGGAGTGGCAGCAACTTTGCCACCTTGAGGCAACCGAGCAGAGGGTGGGAAGGGCCGGGGTTGTTCAGGATGAGGCCACCAGCTGTGGATTTCTCATGTGGGAAGACGTCAGTTCCTGTTCCTACAGGAGTTGCTGGTCGGGCTTGTGCGTCCTTTTATTTGTACAAAAATGTGTGTTTCCTTTCAAAGACAGCTGTGGATTGAAGAGGACTGAGTGTGAGAGATCTTATAGGGTATCACATTGCAGATCAGCACATGGACAAAGGGTATGTGTCCAAATCCCATGCATGTTGCTTTCTAGACAATTTTTAAGTCTGCATATGTTGGCATTAAGGTGTGTTGTTTTTCCACGATAGACCCCGAATGGAGCCACCTCCCACCCCGGACTGCCCTATTGTGCCCATAATAGATTTCATTATCTATCGTGTATCTGTCCTCTGGGCTCTCAGACATAGAACCCTGGCTCTGCAGATGTGGAGACCCTCAGTTGCATCTCTCATTCGGGGGGGGGAGCCTGGCTGCGAGTTTCTCATGTGTTGCAGGAAAAATGGGGTCAGGAAACGTGGCCGTGTCACCCGTGCCTTGTGGCATCTATGTGCTGCCCACACAGACTCCTGGGGGCTGCTCATGTGGTGGGTTTCCCTGCTTCACCGGTGATGTGGTTCGGGTCAGAAGGGTTCCAGGAGGGTTGGAGCACACGGTGTGTCTGGTTTGCTGCTGTCCCCTGGGTGTTTCAGCAAGAGGACAATTCTGTGAGGCTCTCAGAGTTTGTGTGTGTGTCTGTCCATTAACTATCAACTGTCTATATCTGTTAATATCTACACCTATCTAAACTGTTCCTTATCTATCATCTCTCATCCATCCATCCATCCATCATCTATCTATCCATCCATCCATCAGTTATCCATCTATCTGTCTATCTATCCATCCATCATCTTTCTATCATCCGTCCATCCATCCATTCATTCATCTATCCATTATATCTATCTATCTATATCCATCCATCCATCTATAATCTATCAATCATCTACCCATCATATCTATCAATGTATCCATCTATCATCTATCTATCCATACATCCATCATCTATGTATCTTTTTTTAAGATTTTATTTATTTATTTGAGAGAGAGACACTGATAGAGAATACAAGTGGGGAGGAGAGGGGAAAGCAGACTCCTTGCTGGGCAGGGAGCCTGATGTGGGACTCGATCTCAGGACCCTGAGATCATGATCTGAGCTGAAGGCAGACACTTACTGGACTGAGCCACCCAGGTGCCCCCATTATCTATGTATCCATCTATCCATGTATTATCTATCTATCTATCTATCTTATCTGTCTATATCTACCCATCTATCTATCTATTCATCCATCCTATCTATCTGTCTATCTCTATTCGCCCATCATATCTATGTATCTATCTATCCATCCATCCATCATCCATCATATCTATCCATCCATCCACCCACCCACCCATCCATCATATCTATGTATCTATCATCCATCCATCCATATCTATGTATCTATCCATCTATCCATCATCCATCATATCTATCCATCCATCCATCATCCGTCATATCTATCCATTCATCCACCCACCCACCCACCCATCCATTCATCCATCCATCGTATCTATCTATGGATCTATCTATCCATCCATCATCCATCATATCTATCTATCCATCCATCCACCTACCCTTTCTGTCTGTCTATCTATCCATACATCATATCTATCCATCCATCCATCATCCATCATATCTATCTATCCATCCACCAACCCATCCATCGTATCTATCTATGTATCTATCCATCCATCCATATCTTTGTATCTATCCATCTATCCATCATCCATCATATCTATCCATCCATCCATCATCCATCATATCTATCCATCCATCCACCCACACACCCACCCACCCATCCATTCCTCCATCCATCATATCTATCTATCCGTCCATCCAACATCCAACCATTATCTGTGTGTCTATCCATCTACATATCAATCTATTATCTATGTATCTATCTTTCTACCTATCAATTATCTACCTACCTACCTATGATTACCTATTATCCATCTATCATTATCTATTATGTATCTGTCCACTTAGTCAAGGTAAGTGATTGAGGTGTTGGCACCTCACTGCACTTACCTCCAGGACATATCTTAAACGAGGTGTCGCGTGAGGCAGGGGGAATGAAGTCCTAAATGCAGGTACAAAGAATGAACATGTGATGAGGGTGCACAGGTGGCAGAATTCCCCTGCTCCGATTCCTCGGTCACTTGGATTCATGTCGGGTCCTGTCCCCGCAGGAGAACGAGGGCCACTGCCCTCCATGCGGAGCCAGCGAAGGGCCGCACAGCCGAGCCACACCAGGGACACGTCATAAACCCGAGCGCCCTCGACATGCGTCCTCCTGAGACACAGAGGGGTTACTTTCTGATGCACCTGTCACTCAGCTTCAGCACTTTCCTGGTCCCCGAAATCTGCCACCTTTCCTCATGTGTCCTTCTAGGAAGGCTGCGTTCTGCTTACAGTGATGGTCGTCATTTAGCTGCACAGTTTTTATGCAGCTGTGCCCATAGACCCCGAATGCTTGCTCTCCCAAATAAGGAAGGGTGCTGTGGTTTGGGGTGACGCGTGTCAGCACGTGCCAGCTCGGAGGTGGTTCTTCTGCCTCGTCTCAGTGGGTCTGAGCCCAGGGGGCTGCCTGGGGCCATAAGAAGCACCTTTTTGCAGGAGACGTGGACGTGTCTACAAATGGACATTTACTTCCTTTATGGATGGACACCACCTTGTGTGGGAGGAAGACAGGCACCCTGTTCTAGAGTTTTCTCTGCACCTGCTGCTTCCCAGTGGCCTCAGGCTCTGAATGATCCACACAGCAAGGGGGCCCATGGTGGAGGTGGCATGTGTGCCCTTTGCTGGGCAGTGTGCATGGCCCTCATGGGCGTCTGCCCCTCCCCAGAGCCCGGGAAACCTTCCCAAGGTACACGCTGGTCCGGGGCAGAGCAGGTGGGTGTCGAACCAACAAAAGCAAATTACACATAAAAGACTTGGAAGTATATCCAGAGACCTCTGTCTGCCCCTGTCCGTTTCCCGGCTTCCCTCAGAATTGTCCCACCATGCAATTTCCCTTAGGAGACTGCCGGTCACCCCGGGGCCAGCCTCGCCAGCCCTGGATGCGAGCAGGCAGACGCGTGTGTGTCTGGCGGTGCAGCAGCCCCGTGCATGGCCCCCATCCCTCACCAAGGCATCCGGAGGGCGCTCAGAGGGCACGTTCAGTGGGTGCCCAGCCTCCTTGAATCCTTCCTGCCCGGTGTCCCGGGGGGCCGCCCGCAGCTAGACTCTGCGTTCTGAGCGCATTTCCTCCCAGAGCAACGCATGCGCGGTACCACCATTCCGATCCATCTTTGGGGAGACGCGCGGAGTGGACGCAGGGACACGGCCAGGCGGGTGAGTGTCTGGGGGCAGCGAGGGGCGGGGTCAGCGCGTCTTCCAGCCCCTTCCCAGGGCCCGGGTCCCGCTCTCCAGCCTGTGCCCCACACCCCAGTCCTCCTCCGCGTCGCTCCACCAGAATTCCCCCCCTTTTTTTAGAGGCATTAATGTCTTTTGAAGGTTTGATTTATATGCTTCCCCTAAATATTTATTACTCTGTTCACTTCTAAACAATTTCTTTTGTTCCATATGTGAAGCTTCAGCTTTTTTTTTTTTTTTAAGTTGGATGCCGACGTCCCCCGTTGGTGCGTCTGGCGGATCCCCAGGAGTCCCGAGGGGCAGGCGTGTCACCATATCCGTTCGTGATGGGCCCATCTGTCTTCCTGTCAGGGGCTGGCTTCGCTCCTGCGCGCCCCCCCCTCCATTATGCAAACGACCCCCGTCGGATGATGCACGGGGTAATATTGGATAACCGGGACCCCGCGGCTGTCCCCGCGGGGAGGGTTTGGTGACGTCGGCCGGTGCTGCGGGAGACAGACACGGCCCCCTTGGTCTTCTCGGGTTTTCCCCGGGGATGCCATTATTGGCTCTGAGACGGTGAGTCATGCAGAGGGGGGGCCGCGTGCAGACGACGTCCCTCCGGAGAGCAGGGGGACCGCGGGTGTCCCGGTCTGTGCACGCGTGCATCCGGGGGCCTGCGCCCGGGCGCACGGAGACTGGGTGCAGTGGGCGCGCACGCAGGTGCATGAGCCCGCGCCCCACGCACCTGCGTCTTGGCCTCCAAGCTGGTATTTCATCCCTGGCTGCGCGGCTCCTTCTGGGGGTGCTCGCAGGGACTGGGGCCCCCAGAGCTGCGGCCCCTGCGGTCCCTGCTGAGCGGATTGGTCACGCCCTGGACAGAGAGAGCGAGAGCGAGCGCGCAGGTTCCCTCCAATGACAGTTTCCAGAGGTGCTTATGTTCCCCCGGCGCGGGTGGAGGCTGTGCGCACCCGCCCAGCCCTTCCCCTGAGCCCCCACACTGAGCAAATATTGGGGCAGCAGCTCCCAGACCCGCTGCCTGTGCCGACCGCGAGCTCGGCGCCCCGAGACGCCCGAGCGGCCGCGCCGGCCGGGGGCACCTGCGCGCAAACAGCAGGAGCGTCCCTCACTGTGCAGGTGGACGCAGGGAGCGGCCGGACCTCGCTCCGCCCCGGCGGAGGACCGGGCAGGGACCGCAGGCCAGCAGGTCCGCGGGGTGCAGGACGCCCACGTGAGGAGGGGGCTGCCGGCACGTCGGAGGGCTTTGCTGTGCTGGTTACCCACCCAGCTCACCGGCCCGGGAGCTCGGTGCCTCTGATTATTGGAGTTGGAGGAAGCCGAGGGAAGGCATGGCCGGGGGTCCCGTGGGCATTTTGAGGGTGGATTTGGCACCGGCCAGGTGGGAACCACTGGGGTCATCCTCATGGTGGTAACCGGCAGGTAGCTCTTCCTGTCCCCGAGTGGCTAGGAGGGAAGCGAGTGTGGGGCCGTGGGTGCTAGACCTTCATTTCTCCCTGGGCATTCACAGGAAGCCCCATGAGGGGTCAGGATCGCCGCCAGGGTGGCCTTCCTTGTGTGTCAGAAGAACGGTGCTGGGGGCCCTCT
Organism: Potos flavus; assembly: GCA_028534135.1. Classification (NCBI taxonomy): domain Eukaryota; kingdom Metazoa; phylum Chordata; class Mammalia; order Carnivora; family Procyonidae; genus Potos; species Potos flavus. The sequence continues at coordinate 102,962,671 of CM052901.1, read as the reverse complement.
CGTCCACCACTCCCTGCAAGCTGCCTGTCTCTCCCCCAGATCTCCCCGAGCCGTGCATGTCTTCAGAGCACATCGGGCATCCCCCCAACCTAGCCGCACCACCGGTCAGCCCTGCGACTCCTGCTTCTGGTAGTTTCCCTCCCCACTGTGAGCTCGCATGAGCTGCCGGCGGGTCCGTCTTCCGTGCCTGTTAGGGACGAGGAAAAGCTCGCGGTCTGAGCGTTCACGTCAAGAACGCAGAAGAGGGACCATCAGCACCACACAGGTCCTACGAATACAAATCACGCCCGGCTCATGCGGTCCTTGGGGGGTGGGTGCCCAGGACGCTCTCAGAACAGCAGCAGCTTCTGGTAAAACAGGCTGACTTCTACAAGAAGAAGAGGGAGCCTCGTGTCCGGGGAATCCTACGGGATTCCTGCTTCCGTGCGAGGCTCCCTCTGCCCGGTGCCTACAACCTCCAGGTTCACCCGCGTCCTCACAAACGCTGGGCTAGTGCGTGTGCATGTCAGCCGTGCTCCTTACACACGCCTACGTACACCTGGATAAAGGGTGACACGAAAAACCAAGCCTGCATCCATTAGGTCCCGACTTCAGAGCTGCTGTAAATTGAAACTACGAGAAAAGGATGTTCTTAGAGACAGGTTTCCAGCCATACAGTTGAGAATTTAAACGCGGCGGACGCACATCCTTGGAAAAAATACGCCTTACCCAAACTAATGGGTGAAGACACGGAAAGCCAGAATCAGCCTTGCAGCAGGGAGTACACGGAAACAGGGCTCCCCGGGGGCAGACCCCTCTGCCATCCCCACCCACATCTCACCTTCTGGAAACATAGCCACCATTCCATTTCGGGGTTTTCCTCCGCGGTTCCCCCGGTTCTGGGGGTCCTGCCCCGTGGCGCGGGGTCATGCGGACGGAGAGAGCTGGCCCCCAGGGGGGTGAGGCAGGCGCAGCCGTCTCCATGCCCGAACAGATGCCCTGCGTGGGGTCCCTTCCGGCGGTGACGGACCCGTTTGTAACCAGGAAATCAGGCTGCAGAAAACCGACCGCCGAGACACGTGGGGAAACCGGAAGTGAGCCGACACTTGAGGACGTCCCAGAACTTGAATCGTGGGGTTGCCGCCGGCCCCAGAATTTCCCTCCCGGGTGTGGACCCCCGACGATCGCAAAGAGGGGCTCCAAAAAGTGTTTGCGGGTGAGGGTCCACGCCAGCCAAGAGGCGGGAATGACCCCAACATCGAGTGACAGAGGGATGGATGAGCGGGAGGAGGTGTGTGCACACAGGGAGTAGGACTGAGCCGCGAACAGGAAGGGAGCTGTGACCCCCGCCGCCCCGTGGACGGAGCTCGAGGACACGATGCTCACGAGAGAAGCAGACACTCGAGGCCCCATCCACCGTGCATGGTCCCCTTTATGGGAAATGGGCAGATCGGGCACATGCACGGACACAGAAGGAGGCTGAATGGTTCCAGGGGCTGGAGAAGGGATGGGGAGGGGCTGCCCCTGGGGACGGGGTCTCCCTCGGGGACGTGAGAATGAAGCGTTTGCAGCCAGCTCCCAGGCCTCCCGCCGGGGTCCTCCGTCAGCTCCGGAATCCGTGGGAACAGCGGGGTCAGTGAGCGAGGGCCGTGCCAACATCCCCAGCTGTGCCGTGAGGTGGGGGGGGGGACAGCGGGACGCCGATGGGACGGGCCCCACGCAGGCCGGGAGGACCACGCAGGCCGGGAGGACCACGCCGACCCGGGCCGTGTGCAGGGGAGCCCGGCATCTGCAGCCGCCGAGAGAGAGACGCGCGTCCCTGACAGGCTGGGAGGGGCGTGTTTGAACATCTCTTCATCTGACAGCTTCATGCATCAAAACACAGCAAATAGAATTAGATCCAAGTCCACACTAGCTGTCGGCTCCCGAGGTCGGCCAGGACGCTTGTGTCTTCATTGCGGAGGTGACAGTTCCTGTCTCTGGCACCGGGCTGGGGGCTCCATGCGCGGCGGGGACGGATGGCGGGGGTCCCCGTACTGATGCCTTGCACAGGGGGACTCGCGGATCAGACACCTGCCAGCTGCGGGGTCACCGAAAGCGCGTCCTTTCGTCGGGCAGCTCACGTGTGCTTCCCGGGCCCTCGGACCTGGGCGGGCGAGGCCCACGTGGGCTTTCGTAACCCAGACTTTTGTGCGGAATCTGAAGGGGGAAGCCCGAGCAGCCCCTGCGAACATCGGGGTCTTGTCTATGCAGCACACTCAGCGAATCACCGTGATGGATAACAGGTTTTCCCAAGCCTGACCCCGGTCCTAGGGCAAGGCCTGACTCCCCTTGTTAAAGAGAGAGAGCATGCACGGGGAGCTGGGAAGGGGAGAAGGGGTGCGGGATGCGGGAAAAGAAGGACAGAGAGCATGCACGGGGAGCTGGGAAGGGGGAAGTGGTGCGGGATGCAGGGAAAGAAAGCTAATGGGCCGGCAGAGAGGTGGGCACAGGAATGGCCAGCCTCTGGTTCCCGGAGGTCTGGCCCCTCCGTGGGAGCAGACACCGTCCCCCATGTCCCCCCGATACTCCTTGAACAAGTCGAGACTTTGCTCTGTGCACGGGGGCTGGCTCGCAGACTTTTCCCCGGGACCCCCGTCCGCGCCGAGGGGGCCATGAGGCATGCTTCGGGGTCAGCAGGGTCCTTCCTAAGCATTCTGAGGTTCTGCACGTTGAATCGGGCGGATGGACAGGGACGTCCCCCAAATGCAGCATTCCTTTAAAAAAAAAAAAGGCAGCCTGGTGCGTGTGGACGTTCTGTGGGTTCCCGTCGAGCATGTGTCCCTGAGCCTCACGCTTCTGGTCTCGCAAAGGAGAGGCGGGTGGAGGGGTCTGGTTGTCGGGGGAACCGAGGCCGGGGCTGCTGGTCTGGGACCCGCAAGGTGCCTGGATTTCCACCAAGGAACCTCCAGTAGGAATTCTGCAGGGTTTTCAAAGCAAACTGGGACTCTGGTCTGTGGTCTCGCTCGGGCGCCATCTGTAAGAAGCAAATTTCGTAGCCGGGTGTTGGTGCCACGCCTCCCCCACAGGCAGGCCACGTCTGCCTCCTGTCCTCTGGGCCACGGACTTCAGGCCACTATTGCCTCCTCCTGTCCTTTGGCCACGGGCTTCAGACGCCTTCCACCCCCTGCGTCTGGGGTTGGCCCCCTGGGTTCGCCCTCCTGCCCCCGATGTCCGTCCACCGTTCCCATCTCTCCGGACAGACCGTGCACAGAAGACGGCACGGAGCAAGCCGCCGTGGCCCACCTTCCTTTCAGTTCCCGGGAGCCTGCTTCGAGTGGCCCCGTTAGCAGGATCTTCCGTGGGAGAGGAGTTCGGTGGCAAACCCCCCCTCTGGGCTAGAACTTTGGTGGCCGTGTTCGGATTTTTTTTTTTTAAGGCAGCATTTCGATCCCACCACGTGGCACGTACCCCAGTCGGCTGCTTTTCAACTTCCACTGTCCGGGAACAATTCCAGGGTCCTCCCCGCCGGAGTCTCGAGGCCACGGGGAGTCGAGCCCGGGAGGGGACGCTGGGGCTTGCCCCCAGGCCCCTGTCCAAGTGTGCCAGACGAGGAGGGGGACACGCGGCGTTTGCATACCAATGGGCGTGATTTGCATGTGGCAGCCGGAAAAATCCCAGAGCAGCAGCTGAAGGGAAGCTTAATCACGGTCCTCGGGGTTGGAGGACGGGAGCTCAATGGGACCAGCTGTCTCCAGCTCCTCCGAGGGCAGGAATGAAAATTAAATGAAATTAAAAAAAAAAAGTGGGACAGACGCCGGAGTGGGGAGGAGGTCGGATGACCCCCCTTCAGGGTCCCTGACGATGGTGGGTCGCAGGTGCCACAGGTGAGAGCCCCTCCCGTCCCCGAGCACGCCCCGCCTGCCGCTGGTGCCGCGGTCTGGCCGGTGAGGGTGTGCGGGGACGCGTCCCGGGGGGCACGTCTGTGACCTCAGCCTGCGTGGACATCCCGTCTGCCTGGGTTCTCGTAGCCCCAAACTTCATGATGCGGAGAAAACACCGGGGACGCGCGTCCAAAGGAGCCGAGAGAAGAAATGTGGAAAGAGTGTCTGGGATTCCTCACCCCCTGCCTGGGAGACTTGCACTCGGCATGGTTCGTACATACGTGTGTTGGCACATATGTGACGCCCACGCCCGGTTACCTGTAAGGTGAGGGAACTCTGCAAGGACGAACCGAGCGATTTTAATCACATCAACTATACTCGCTGATACGAAACAATATCTACAATAAGTTCTTTTTTCTTTTTGTAAATTTTATTTTATTTTTTCAGTGTTCCAAGATTCATCAGTGATGCCCCACACCCAGGGCTCCGTGCAATACGTGCCCCCCTCAATATCCACACACACGCAAATTATACGATAAATTCTAACATATAATATTTATATACTTTAGGTATACTCATATGTTTATACTTTACATACAAGTTATAGAGAACATACGTTATAGATATAAACAGTAACTTTATTTGAATCATATTAAATACACGTATCTAAAACAATATAAAATAAATTATATAATATTTATATACTTATATATAATATATTATATATATTTATATATTTGAGTTGAATAAAGTTATATATATGAGTTGAATATATAAATAGTAGCTTTATTAGAATCATATTAAATACACTTATCTGTATAAGGCAATATATAATAAATTATATGATATTTATATATTTTAAGTATTTTTCTTATTTATAGCTAACTTATATGTGAATTGAATATATAAA